>JAOXNR010000001.1:12565466-12610972 GCA_028571225.1 Parsonsia alboflavescens | reverse complement strand
CCCCCACAAAATATCTCAGTAGTCTAGGCAACATGTGAATTTTTTTTTCCTTTGAGCGGGGGATGAAGAGGGTGCCTTAGTGGTGGGAATCAAAATCTGAGGTTTCCGGCTTAATAGATCATTTCTTTTATAATAAAATTATTACACAGGATAATAATTGTTAAAATTATATTAGGGAAAGAAGATATCACTGGAAAAAAAAAAAAACGTCAAATGTATTTTCTTGGAATAGACTCTTGCCTGATACTGGCCCAGACAGCCTCAATTCGGACATTGAATTTACCATTGAAGTTGATTCTGAGTGTACTGCAAATTAGGATTTTCTTGCAAAGAACAGATCTTTTTTATTGCTCTATCTCAATGTTCTAACTCCCAACCGTCCACAAAGATATATTTCAATCATGGTTTTTTGGCAGGTGACAAAAACTTGTCATCTGATATGTTTGACAGTGCTGATGAGATGGCAGAAGCAAAAACCCCAGATTCCCTCAAGCTTTGCACAATGACCTATTTCAGTGAAGAAGAAGCACTGATCAATGGCAGCATAAATGCAAAGCATAACGAAGTATTTATCTTTGTTAAACAAACAAAGAAGTATCGTCTTTTTCTTTCTTTTAACTAGAGAATTTTCTTGATTAGAGAAATGAAATTACCATTGGAGAGTAAATTCGTGTCAACATGCCCTTCTTCAACAGATCCTTAGTAAGTTCTTCGTCAGTCCATACAACTTGCTGACGGTACCTGATGCAACCCCAGCAAAGTAATACGTTGATCAGCTCAAACTTAAACCGTTGTTGATCAGTGGCAAAGCATATTAAGTACTCCCTCCGTCACTAAAGATAAGTTACTAGTCGTCATTTTGAAAAAATTAAGATAGTATTTTTTTTTCCTTGTATGATAATCAAACTAACAACATATAAGAAAAGGAGAAAAGAAGGTGATAACGGTAATATAGAAAAAATACTTTCAAAAAAGTAATTAACTAATAATGACAAGAAAAATTAGTTTGAATGACTTATACTAAACAGATGAAGCAAATCTTATAATTATAAACAGGAAACTTGTGTATTCTCTGAAGCAGTCACTAGTGTTACCACTGAAGCATTTCTTCCCTTGTCAAGGTTGAAGCAACTTTAAATGCCTGCAATATCAGAGTGATTTCAGTTATTTAT
Organism: Parsonsia alboflavescens; assembly: GCA_028571225.1. Taxonomy (NCBI): domain Eukaryota; kingdom Viridiplantae; phylum Streptophyta; class Magnoliopsida; order Gentianales; family Apocynaceae; genus Parsonsia; species Parsonsia alboflavescens. Next base: position 12,609,800 of record JAOXNR010000001.1, on the reverse strand, counting down.
CAAAATAATTTCAAACTGGATTGTATCTGAGGCAACCCCATAAAGTAATTCTGCTGCACATTTGCAACAGGAATGCATAGGCTGCACGGTCATGCAAAGTTAATTCCTCCACAGAAGAGATGTAAAAAGAATCTTTATATCAATGGCAGTTGATACACAAACAATGATGGACCAATGTGGTGATGATGACGATTAGAAACTTACAATTCTGTCAAAATCTAGCATGAAACATCTTTTCACTTCTTCTGTCGTCGGCTTACAAGCACATCGATCACGTCTTGAAGTTAAATCCGAAAATTTGGTATATGCATAATGAAGCACTACAGCCTCATCAAGATTTATTTCACTAGAAATAACAGAAGAAATTAGTATATAAACAAAGGAGAAATCACCAATGTTCGAGCTAGCTGGTTAGAAACCGCATAACTCAAGAGCCAAATGCTTCATGCCTGTCAATTCCTTTCCAGTGTGTTAATACTTAATATAGCAGTGTGTCTGTGCATGGAAACCTTGAACAAGTTTAATTTCGTGATGGATGGTCAGGTAAAAGTTCAGGTTGCAGAATTCAAGTAATTACTCTACATTGGATACTTCATATAATTGTGCCATGCATGGGCACCATGAGGCCGAAGATGATCTTGAATACGAGCAGCTGATTTTCCATTTCCATATGCCAAAAGGAAACCTGGATTTCCACGGCTTGCTTCCTTGTAACAACCAGCATACGTTTCAGCATCAACATGATAAAAACTCTTCTTGAACATCGAGACCTAATGTAAAAAAGAAACAAACAAACAATACACAGTTGAAACCTGACATTAGTGGGATGCATAAATAATAGGAGCATTTCATATATCACTAAAGACAAAGCAAGAAACTTTACCTCACTGAAGGGCTCCTTTATGTCATCTCGTTCAACAGCAGCTTCCTGCAGAAAAGAAACATCACCATTTAAATTAAATGAAAATTCTCTAGATACAGAAAATTAAATGATTAAAGATATCTAAAATGAATAATACAGAATTTTGGAAGAGCTCACATGGTTATAGAAGACCACCGAGTCAACATTTTCTGGGATCTCTGACAGCAACTGTTGTACAGAGTAATCAGTTGTGCCAGCAGGATGTAATAACTCATCAGTATCTATGTGAATAATCCAATCCATCCCAGCTTCCTGGAGTGAATAAAATTTGCAGATTGTTGAATGAGCGCAGACAGAACATTTCCATACAAGCATGTATGGTAAAACAAAGAGAAATGTACAATATCTGTGCATACTCTTGCCATGACTATAGCATTTTCCATGTTAAGGCATTGCTTGACAAACAACTCATGGTTGCATGGTTTGTAAAACGAATCTTCCAACCAAGACTCATTCCAGATACGACTAAAGACAAACAAACAGAGGCAAAATAATTAAGGTAAGCAATGATATTGAAGTTCAATGGACAGAGAATATTGTTCCTGTTTAGAAACCTTAAACTCAATATCATGTTCCAAAAAGATGACTTTTTACCTCTTTGTTTGTTGCTTCTCTAGTGCTCTTGTCCTATGGATAACTTCCAGTCCCTGCAAAAGGAAATTAAAATTGGAACTAATGCAGAAAATATGTAGTAAAAACAGGAGTGACAAAACAGAGGTCTTCCCCACTTACAGGTATGTATTCGAGGACTCTAGACACATTCGTCGATGCAGCTTTTCCCTCAACAAACAGGAAAAATTTTGAAATTCCAACAACCTTATGATAAAAAATCCATGGCAATAACTGTTCTAAGCCGGCGGAAGTGGTCGTAGTGATACAGACCTGATACATTGAAATTGGGGAAATCATCATATCACTGACCGTCTGAGATCATCAAACAGGATCGTACATGTAAAAATTAACTTTTCATTATCCATATGAACTTGCATGCACATGCACGCAACAAAGAACAGAACAGCAAAACAAAATTCAGAAGAAGGAAATTTTTGGGGAAAATGAAGCATAAGCGCGCGAGCTCACACAGAGGTGTATATATATATATATGAGTAAAAGAACAGCCAGAATTACGTACCTTAGTTGTATGGTAGTGGGATTGATGAGGTTGGATTTCTGAAATGAATTTCCAGTTCCTGTAATGATGAAAAGCCGGTTCGTGGCTCTTATGCAGAGTCTCAACACAATCGGAGGAGAAGGACGAGGATGGAATGGATGCAGAGCGAAGAAGGCGAGATGACTCAAAGAGTTTGTCCCTCTCGAATTGCGAGCAAGAATATGAGTTTGGTAACTGACAGCGCCATTGGAGAAGAAAAGCTAAGCCAGCCAGCAAGAAAGAGAGAGCTGATACAAAAACTAAGAGACATGACAAAATTGGAGAAGGAGAAGGAGAATGAGAAGAAGAAGAAGAAGGAGAGACGTTCGCCATGGGAGTTCAGAGTATAGTGAAAATTTCTAACAGTCAAAGAGTGTATTAGAACATCAAGTGGTAATGCTGATCCGGCATGCACTGGTGGAGTCTGAACTGAATTTATGAAATGGAATGTCTTCTTTCCAATAATGGAGTAAAGACAATTTACGTAATTAATGCATTTGCCTTTTATTTATTTGGCAAATTTTTGCTTTGTAAAATGGTGAAGTTTTGAAAATCTGACAGGCACTGAGATAATAACTTGCAGAAAGATTACGTGTTTAAAATTAAATCATAGTCAAGAGACTAATCTTTTGGTCTCATTAACAGTAATACAAGCGAGGCAATTGTCGAAGATAAGGCAATGCCAAGTCAATGCATGAAATCTTCAACAAGCCATGACTCCTAATTAATTAGGCTAGCTATATATTAGCTTCCACAACAATTAGTTTTCAAAGTCTATATAAGGGCTATTTAGATATAAACTTGAATTATTCACATTAATTCATAACACGAATTATAACACATCAAGTAGTAGTTTCCAAATATTATTTTCTTACGTTTCATTTTAAGAATTAATAGTATTATTTTCTTCTTTTTATAATTAGTCTTATTTTGTCCCCTTTTTCGTTAGACATTAAAGTTGTTATTTCCTTATAAATTTGCATCTTTTGCATTCAACAATTGATCTGGTTAGTTCTTTTTCGTTAGACAATAAAGTTGTTATTTGATGAGAGTTTATTTACAATCAAAATGATGATGAGTGAATCTATGCCCAATATTGGAGTAAAAAGGCTCAACAAATACAATTAAAATAGTTGATTTACTTATATGGAATCATACTTGGAAGGTCAAGATTTGTGGCAGATCGTCAACGGAAATGAAACTGCATGTCCGATAGAAGATGCAAATGGCACACTACAGAAATGGAAAATTAAGGCAAGTAAAACAATCTGTGTTTTAAAAATAACCGTTAAGAAGAACTGTTAAAGCATATCAAGAAAGTTAAAACTTCAAGTGAGGCATGGGATATATTTGCAAAACTCGTCTTAAGGAAGAATGATTCAAAACTTCAAACTTTGGGGAGCAAGTTATTGTCCATGACACAAGGGAACGTGTCGATTGCTCAATATTTTCACAAAGTGAAATAATTTTGTCGTGAAATTGTTGAGTTAAATCTTGATTCTTCAATTGGAGAAACTCAAATTAAAAGAATACTTATCCAAGGTTTAAAGCCCAAATATAAAGGATTTGACACTTGTATAGGGATCACTTGTGGAATTTGAGAATTTGCTTGCAAAACAAGAAGGTTTGACTAAAAAATTACTGAAGTTTCACTAAAAGGTTAGGAGGAAGCACTCTATACCAACAAGCAAAGATGGAACTCAAACAAAAATCATGAGGGTGAGTCTAAAAGGTACGTGAATGAATCAAACGATCAACAAGGTGAATGAAGCACTCAAACAAAGAGAAGCACTTCACAAAGTTTTAGATATAGTAGAAAATTCCAAGGTAAATATCATAATTGTGCCAAAAAAAGATCACATGGCTAAAAACTGTTGATCACAGAAAAAAACCTGTGGAGAACAATATTGTCACTTCTAAAAATTTGCTAGAGAAGATGAATTAGCTCTCATAGCAACAACTTCACCAATTGATCATGATAATAAACTGTATTGATCAACAGAGCCGAATTTGATTTTGAGAAGTGTTGAAGATAAGGCAACACCAAGTCAATGCAGGAAATCCTCAATAAACCATGATTCATTGGAATTAGGCATGTTGTTAGCATTTTTATCCAATTCTAACTATTAGTAATAGTAGCTTCTATAACAGCTAGTTATCAAAGCCTATACAAAGGCTATTTAGACATGAGTTATTTACGGCAATTCATAACATGAATTATATCATGTATAATAGTAACTCCCAAATATTATTTTCTTATATTTCATTTTGAGAGTTAATAATATTAATTTCTTCTTTTTATAATTAACCTTATTTTGTCCCCTTTCCTTATAAATTTGCATCTTTTGCATTCAACAGCAATCAGAACAGCAAAACCTACTGTACTTACAAACCATAAACACAAATCATTTCAACTGAATCTTTTCAGAATAAGGTGCAGGTTTCGATCAAAGCAGGCTGCAGCAGATGGATTACTTTTGAATGCTTTCTCAGAAGATGAGCACAAAAGAATGAAGGTTAGAAGAATGTCTCGAATTTTCTTGAGATGCCCTGGAGATTGATTTGCACATCACCTTCTAATCAACTTTAAAACATCACCCACCAGATGCAGAGAACCCGTCACAAGAACCTTACATAAACATATAATTAGCAGAAAGTCATAGGATATCGATGTAGAAAAGCACACAAAAACAAGATCAATTAAGTGAGCTATCAACTCTTGTGAAGTTCAGAAATTATTCTCCTGCATCAGGCTATCAAGTATTGAATGCTAGAGATAGTGTAAGTATATTTTACGTTCGTAGACACACCTTAGCAAATAGCAGGTTCAAGAATCGTCTTCTAATTCTTATCTTTTATGTATGTATGAATTAAGGAAAAGAGAGAAGCAGAAAGAAGAGGAGATGGAAGGGAACAGAAGAAATGATTTGAGTATTTATTCTGTTTGGATTAGTTGGTAATAGGGAAATGAGAGAGAAATAATAATTTTATCTGCAATGTTTGGTAAGCATTTGGAAACATTTATCAGTTGCATGGTAATATCAAAACAATTTAAACAAACATAAGCCCTGAATACCTGAATCCTAAGCGACGGGTTTTCCTTGGCACAATCCCTTAACCACTTTATTGTCAATGGCAGCGATGAAACCACTGTACTGCATGTAAAACATCCTTCTGCAGGTTTGCAATGTGAAACATCCTTGTAAAGGAAACTTTTGTGTGGAAAACATTTGGGGATTTCCTCATTGACACTCGTCTCAGCAAAATCTGCAGAGGGGTAGAAAGGTGCAAGTTCCAGAAGCTAAGTGCTCTGGTATAAATTTACACTAAAAAACAAAATGACAATAAACTTTCCATATAAGTAAAACTGGTCAAGGGAATACAAACAGGCTGCCAAACCTCAAGCACCTTCAGACTACACCCCTAACTTACCTTTCCCATGTATTAAGTTCTCCCATATCTTCTGCAGGTTGAACTGCCATGTCAAATCCTTCAAAGGTAAATGTGAGGGAATAACCGAGGCACCAGAAGTGACCTTGTTATATGTTGAGATGTTTGGTACAAATATGGCTTTAGAGAAATGAGTGCCTGAAAAGAAAAAAATATACAATCTTCTTTTTTTCCAGTTTCCCAAGAATGGAAATGACAACAGGTAGGAAAAATAAAGGAGAAAGAGTAGAGAATAATAGGGGAGAAACTTAGCAACTATTTTTCTCATATCCTCATGGAATCCACAGATACTTCCCAAACAGAAAATTTTCTAAATGAACAAAGAACAAGAAAATTTGGAGTCCCACAATAAACAATTGAAACTTACTTTTCAAGGTTTTGGAACCCGTCCATGATAATACAGAAATAACAGCTCTTATTTCTTTTTTGTGAAAGAACATAAACTAGAGTCAAGTTGAGGAGAACATATTCGGTTCTATAGATTAAAATAGAAAGTTTTTAGTACTTTAAGAATGTTCAAAAAGCAAAGAAGACCATATAATTTAGGTCCCAGGTTCAGCATATTATCAAATTCAAAGCTCCCATCCATAAAGTAAAGCACCCAGAAAATAAAATTTGCAGAATCACAAAGGAATTACACATTCAACCTGAGGCAGCGCATGTGTGGGCAAGTTGTGGAAGAAGGACTTGAGGATCTCTTACATCCATGCAGTTGAAAAGGAGAATCTGGAAACAACAAAACATAGAGTTCAGTGTTAAAGGTGGAAAATCACACTCTTGGCCAAATTGCAGTGGGCAGTGGAAACAGGATCCAGAATCAGATGAGTTAATTGTGAAAGAATAAACAAGAGGAAATCAATAAAAATACTGCAACTCACTCTTCACTTGAATTCACCTGCTTTGATATCTTCTCAGGACATGCAGTTCCATCTGTTGGGTAACTATTTCCCCTAACCTCATAAGCACCTTCTATCCCTCCGCAATGGAAGGAAACTGTTGAATTCTTGTCATCTTTCACAGCAGAAGAAAACCATCTTCCACATGCTTCCATGCTTTCAGGACTGTGAGCTCCATCAAAGTAGAAGATCAATTCTCCCAAAGGGCATCCATTTACCTTAGGTAAATTAGAGTCATGCACAATCTCAGCCCTGCCAGAGAGGCGTGCAGTTGAAAGTCCCCTTAGAAATGGTTTTGGCAAACCACCTTCCAGGCTTTCCTTTTTGTTTATCCGGAAAAGTTAGAGAAATTCAATCAATGCTCGTGATATGAAAATTGTGTATATAAATAGATAGCTATTTGTAAAGGATAGAAGTTCCCAGGGTTACTTAATGTCAACAATAATGATCTAATAACCAAGATAAATGGAAGATGATGTAAGAATCAGGAAGTGTCTATTCCTTTGTTCTTGACTGACCTGAAGTATTTTGTTTTTCATTGTAAAATTTAAATTAACAGCGTCCAAGGTAAAGTAGTACAATCATCTTACAAGTTCAAATATTGCTATAAGCTGCAAGATTATATATAAAATATATGCCTTCAAGTAAAAGAGATGATCTACAGAGTTAACTAACATGTTGGGACACCTTTTCCCAGTTTCCCGTACTTTGAAGCCAACTTTTGCAAAGAGAAACAGCAAGTCCAGCATTCATATACTGGTGATCACCAGACAAACTTAGTTCCATGCCATTGAGCTTTCCAGAATCAAGTGGTGTAATAACTTCCATAGGAACCTAAAATGGAGGGAACAGTCAACCCAGAATACGGCCAAATATGTGTTTAACATGAATATAGCTCTTCAACAGGAATTTCACTTCATGCTTTCCCACTTCAAATCTATTCCAGATATATACAAAAAGCATACAGAGACACTAAAGTTGTGAAAACGAAGTGAGTAATAATTTCTACCCTTAATGGATTTGGTCATTAAGTACATAAACAGGAGTGCCAGAAAGATTTAAGATGTATGTAGTCTTTGTTCTGAAACGACAATAAAGATGGAACAGCATATAAGATCAAAATTCTCTATCCTGAATTTAGCATTTCCAAGAATACTTAGGAGACAATCTAATTTGAACTCACATTTAGTAACAGGAAAGATTGTTAACAAATTAGCAGCACATCAGGTAGGCAGATTTTGATCAATTCTTAATGTCAAATCCACAGGAAAGTAGAATTACCCTGAGTTCATCAGCCCTCTCAAAAAGAACATCCATTGCCTCAGGAAGTTGTGATACAGTGAATGCAGGAACTTGAGGCTAAAGGAGCAGGTAAGACATCAGCAACTTCAGGAAAAAAAATAGAAAATGAGAACTGCCAATTTGAAATTATGAGAAAGAATTTTTTCCATGAATATTCCATTCCTAAAGAAAGTAACACAATGGCAAAGAAACTAACTAAGCATATGAAATCATACCTTGAAAATTCCAGCCTTATGAGATGCAATCTTTCCAAGTGTATCTCCTGCGTATTGTTGTAAAATATTACCAGGTCAGACAAACCACCTCTGTATATCAGTCTAACTTATCCAATTTTTAGATGCTAAGGAGAACAGAACATAAAAGGCTTTGACAAAATTCAAGAATAACAAACTGAAAGGGTAGGTAGCTTAATAGACAGAACAAGAAACCATTAACATAAGTTTCAAAATAAATTAGATAGGTGAAGAGAACAACATACCTAATACTTCCATGTGATCCATTCCCAAAGAAGAAATGCCACAGACAACAGGTTCCTTGACCTGCACAGCATTTAGAAAATTCCGACCATGTGTCATAATCTATCAATTATTTTAGGCTTTATTTAAGCCACTTAATGTCAAAGGCAACAATATAATAATTAGAAAGTCAATAGCAGATTAAAAGTATCACAAGCAGAGTTCAAGAAGAATGCTTTACCACATTTGTTGAGTCATTTCTCCCTCCAAGCCCAACCTCAATGATAGCAACATCTACCTGCCAATACCAATATAATTATGAAACTCATAGTTATTTTGTCAACCAAATTAGTTTCCAGTGGTGGTTGGGGTTGGGGGAGGGGGAGGAGGACAGATAACGAAGGATAAACCCTACCTTTTCATCTACAAATATTTTAAATGCCAAAACCGTGAGGAACTGGAATAATGCAGGCATGGGTAAATCATCAGTAAGATTTTCCTGCAAATCCAGTTTCCAGAATCAATGTTAGAACATCAAACAACCGACAACATATGGCTAACTTCTAATACTTCAGAAATTTTCAAATTTGTGGTTTCTTGTAATTCAAAATTTTCCGCATCCTTTTTTGTTATACCCAAGCCATCTAAGAACGTTAATGACAAAATTCATCCCACAACATATCATAACATGGAGAAAAACAAAATGTGTACACTCTCATGCAGATCAATGGAAATAGAGAAGGCACAAGACAAGTTGGAACTTTGATAATAAAGATAAAAGAACTACTTTCCTAAAAGATACATGATACCTTTAGGTGGTTCCAGCAATCCCAAAAATAGATTAGAAATTTATCTTCTGATATATCCAACCTACAGAATCAATTCAAAGAGATAAATCAGTTTTTTATCTAACAATTGAGATTCAACTCACCTAAAAGATTACCCATAACCACATTGTGGAGGCAAACAAAGTTTTTGTTCCAGATTAGATCATATCAGAGCATGGAAACACAACGGTGAATTGTAATTACCAACTTGGACAAGTTATCAAGAGAAATGAGAAACAATTCATTTACTTTGATTCACGTAGTGACTTCATTCTTTGGAAAGATTGTTGCATGCAGAAAAACTTTTGTATACCCCATTTAAAGTTCTAGCTAACCATCCCATTACTGTGTATTATATTTTTCAGAATAGTTATCCTGCCTTTCTGTTATGCATGACATCAATCTCATTCCTCAATGGAATCAAAATTCATGTCCTTTTATTTGACATATGGACAGGCTCAAAATGAAATAGAAATTTCTCAAGTAGGAACAAATATCATTTTCTATCTCCAAATATTATAGAAGGCACATTGTTATATTTTCAAACCTGTTTTCAGGGAACTCGTATTGAACCTTGATAAGGCCAAGGAAAGATAAGTTACTCTTCAATAAACCAAATACACATGCCACAGATTTATGATCATCTCACAGAGCTATATTTTCATATCTATTTTCAGGGAACTTCTATTGAACTTTGATAAGGCGAAGGAAAAACAAGTTACGATTCACCAACCAAATACACATGCCACGGATTTATGATCACTATAGATCTCATCTAGGAACTACAATTATAATGTTAAGCATGCATATGAGCACTCACCCATTAAGACGGAACCTTTCCCTAACATCAAATAGGTGAGGAGAAGTAAAAAGTCCAGTTCTTAAACCACACTCCAGCATTATTGCCTCACAGAAAGCACATGTTGAGCCCTAAAAACCGAGAATGAAAGTAAAGAGACAAATCCAAAAAGATAAATAATCAAATCCAAGAAGATAAATAATTAGATGCACAAATATATGATACATATATATATATATATGGAAAATTTAGCATTACTAAAAAATTATCAAAGTCATCTTAATTTAATACCGAAAATACTTATAGGTAATTTGCGAGGAATGAAATGGGAAGAAAAGAAGAGAAATGGGAGGAAGGAAAATAGATTTCTCTTATTTGGGAGATTTTAAGTGGGAGAAGAGGGAAGAAATGGTTAATGATGCATCACTCCAACAAATAAAATAGCTTATCTCAAAAGTTTTTATGATTTAGAGAGAAAAGAAAAGATCCTTTTACTTAAAAGGTTAAAAGACCTATTTATCCCTCTAAAATTATTACACGCTTATAACTTCCAAATAACATGGCCTATTTTAGTAAAATCACCACCTTTCTTCCTTTTTTCTCTTTTTTCCTAACCCCAAGAAAAAAAAAAAAGTCCCTTCTTTTTCTTTCTTCTTAAAACTCCCAAATAGTATTATTCTTTCTTTTAATTCAAGTTTCCTTTTCTCTTTGTCTTAAGGCTTTGAGCATTTGAGAGAAAGGGAGGTAAATGGAGAGGGGAACCCCTTCCATATCAAATTTATTGCCCCACTAAATATGGAGGAGTAAAGAAGTATTTGAGTGGTCTTTTACCATCTTGTCAAAAATTTTTGTTAATATTACAGTTTTGTCCATTCATTGGTATGAACGTAAATTTCATTTTGTCCAAAAATTTTGTTAATATTACAGTTTTGTTCATTCATCGGTATGAAAGTAAATTTTACGAAATTTACTTCCATTCCCCTCCATTTTTCAATTGAACCGAACAAGAAAAGTGTTTCTCATTTACTTTCCCTCCACTCATACCAAACAAAATCAAAGTAAATTAAGTTACTTAAACTATGGGAAGTAAAATGAGCTCTTCCCCCTAACCTTTGCAAAATAAACAAAGCCTAAGATCCCAAAAGAGTTGTTAGTGGATCCATCATGAAGGAAGAAATTTTCTTTTTTCCTTTGGACTTTTAAATACAAAGAATTTGATGATAGATGCAAATTCAGAAAAAATTATTTTATAGTTTCAATCAATGGAGTACAATGATGAATCTACACATAGACTAAATGAGACATTGAATTCCACGAACAATCAAAGTCTAAAGGAATCTATGGGTCTCCACCATACTGCAGTGGTAATGTTACTACTGTCTCAGTGCTCTCGTGTAAATTTCCACATCACAAATAACAACGTACTCTAGCTAAAAAGAAAGTACCTTTCCTTTAGTTCCAGCAACATGAATTATTTTAAGCCCTCCTAGATGTTCATCCAAGCCTAAAATCTGCAAGGAGATATTATTTCTCTTTTTGCACAAACTCAGCTTCAATATGCAATAAAGTATGTTTATATTATTCACTTCAAGAATAAAAAAAACCTTTTCTCACTTCTTTCTTCAAGAATTGAATATAATTAATGACAAAGAGGAATGCACCCCATATACAAAGAAACTGAGAAACAAGCAAAGGTGTTCTAATGGAGGTTTAGTACCTCTGGCCTAACACAAAAGAAAATAACAACAGTATGCCAAAAAGTTTCTATAGTTGCGCACCATCATTTTTGCAAAAATGGTATCTTTTAAGTCATACTTCACCTGATATTCATTCCAAACAAAATTAGAAACAGGATGATAAATACAACTCCAAAAATTTTCTTCTTATCTTTCTTTTGATTCTATGCATAATCAACATTAACCCAGTAAATTATCAAGCAGAAAAATAAATTTCCTGAAACAATATAACTCAGTTTCTTCAAATAGCTACTTCTCCAATAACTAATTGGATACTGAAAAATAAAATCAATGGAAACCCAGATTATATGTTCAACTTTAACTAGCATCACCTCACGTTCTTCGATGGAAATGGCATACAAAATTACATCTACAAAATTGGTAGTAAAACTGAAACCATATCTATCCAATACAGTGAACGATAGCATAAAGGCAGCAGTATCAACGGAACTAGGGAAATTGAAGACGAAAAACAGCTCAGGGGCATGAGGATAAGCATTTAACAGTTCAGTCTCTTGCAACAAAAGAAGATAGTGCTAACCTTAACATACATTGACATCCTTTCTGATTTCTTGTATTTTCCACCTATTCTTGATTTGTCTTGTCGATCTTGACGAGTGATGAGAGATGAAAGTGCTTCCATTGCAGTTTCATATGCAGGTGAAAGCCTTAGGATTGTCGAGTTTTCTTCAGTGGTTGAATTGCTTTCTGCCATTTCCATTTCTTGAGATGAAATCTTGCTAGAGCTAAAACCTGAAGAATCAAAAATACCAAACACAATTGTATATATTACAGATCCCAACTATTAGCACAAAGTATATAAAAGAAATTTTGTTTTATGGCAAGAAACTTGCAGCTTCTCTTACTAAACAAAGAGCTGTATTGAATAATGTACAAACAGAAATGATATCCAAAAGGACTTCATTCAAATCACATCAAATGTCCCTGAATCAAGTTTAAACGTCACAAAGTCACATCCACAACCACAAATCCTAAACTTTAGACGTTTCCTCCAAGAGAATAGGATTGTATTAGTTAATCTTGCAGATATGAACCTCTCACAAAGAAGTCAGCTTCTATCAGTTGCAATTTTTTGGTTGAAGAACCCTAAATTTCTACCTTAGCCTTCATATTCTCACCATTAACCTGCATGACAAGTTGATGCCACTAACCAATTTTATTACCAAGGATACTGTCAGCAGTTGTTTCTGTAGCTATTCGTGCATTGCATTCTATTAAATGTCTTTTTCTTACAAGGTTTGCCTATATTTCTTTTTAAGCCCAAAAATATTTCCACTGGTTGACAACACTCAAAAGTATATCAAAAAAATTAAAGTCCAAGATGTAGGTACCTTGCTGCCTGACAATTAGTTGAGAAAGCCCCCTTTTAGATCCAGCAAGATTGAAGGAATGTACCAGGGCAGGAGAATGCAGAATTTTCCATTTTAATCTATCTGAAAGTGGGCATGCCTTTGAAAGGAAGAATGACATGCACGGTATTACCTGCCTCAAGAAGTACTTCGAATCCATAAGGAGAGCTAAATTCGAAAAGTGGTAAAAAGGTTGCTGATTTAATTGCTGAAACTTATGATAGAGTCGGGGTTGGAAAATAGAAATTGTACTCAACCCACACTGAACACTTGACAAGTGCAATAGCTTGAAACATGAGATTGTAAATCCAACAGTGCAAAGACATGATTAACAAGATGTGTCTTTACTTCCTTTTGACTCCCAGATAAGTTAATGTTCTCCTGGATATCCTTTCCATACTCCTGTCTGTCTTGCAGTTGGATGTATTTAAGGATTTCAAGGATTTATGCAACTTGATGCAAGTATCCCACATAAACACAAACCAAATATTATTACTGAATCACTTAAACCACATCATGAATGTGTAATTAATTAACTTCTGAACTTTTCCATTCTACTCTTTTATGAGAATTAATCTTCCATGATCTTTTAGTTATTTGCCTTCTATAATTTCGTTAGTCTAACAATTCTTCATAAACTCATACTGAGGTTTAACTCCAAGAAATATTATGAACTAAATACATATGCTCCCAATTAATATTAGAATCACGAGGCCTTCACTATTCCAGTGCCTGCGTCTCTACGACGCGGTCAAAAATTAATACTAATCATTCTTTTCTGATTTTTGTTGGCTTTCATGTTGGGTTTACACTAGCCGTCCAAGATAACAAACATTGGAAAGCAAAAAAAGGTTCTAATTGCAACAAGCCTAGCAATGGCATTAGTTTCTTGAACAAATACCGATACATAGACCGTCCCAGTAGTATAATTTTCAAGTTCAAATACAGAGAATGAATTGAAACAAGTATCAACCGAGGAAGACGAGAAGAAACAGGACTGTTTGGGGATAGAGTTACCTTAGAAGTGATTGAAAGGGCAACGGGTGTTGGTTCTGACAGCATGCTTGCCGTGCCTTTTTCCTGCTAACGACTTGTCTTGATTCCGGAGCGATGCCCCAAGTTTGGATTGTAGTGGTCGCCAATTAAAGTTAATGTTGCCCTTTGGATTGGATTTTGTACATATGATCTCCCTTGTTTTTCCAAACCTCTCTTGATGCCCAAAAAGAAGACGATTGGAGGAGTATGGAGTAATCGCCCGAGGTAACGCACTTCTAGTTGTATTTTTGCGTGGTCGGCTACGATGACTCTGTCGAATTCTTGTGTCTGCGTCAACGCCACCAGTTCAAGTTACCGGTTGGTGAGATTTTTTAAAAATTTTCCGTTAAACAGTATCAAAGCAAATCCCCTCATTTATTGATTTCATTACTCAAATCATAAATTCTCAATCACAGAAGAATCTACTTTACCTACTAAGTATTTCCGGCATCTCGAATTTTTTTTTTCCATTTAGGAGTTGAGATAAACAAAAAGAATTATTGATATGAAAAATTACTGAAATAATAATGATTCACAATCTAGAAGGTTTAAAGCCTACAAAATCTTTATCATTAGAGGTTCTCCAGTCTATTCATCAGTTGTGAGATCTATGGATTTTGATTTGATTGGTGACAGTGTTTGTAGGCAGTACGTTTTCAAAAGGGAATGTTCTTCTCGGCAATTGCAAGCAACTGATTCAATGGTGAAGTAGTAGTACATAAATTTCTCCCATAATTGATGTTAAAAGGAGAGAATCATCAGAAACATACGAATATGAGTTCAGATGGGATCATGTGCGCGTCTCATACTGATATGAGCATTTACAAGGGGTTCAATATTTCCATTTAGAACAGCATTTAGATCAGGCAGTTGTACCCCTGTTTTTACATCTTGTACCTGCTTATTCGGGTAAAATACATATCTTCGAGTTTCCTCCTGATTCTGCATATCATCAACAATGGCATTTCTGCTGATGCCTGATAATGTGGAGATTCCCTGATTCCTTAGCACTGTGAGAAGTTTGGCCTTTAGGCGGTTAAGGGCCTTCATCTTGTTCGCAAATCTGCTTCTTTCTCCTAGAAACAAAAGAATCGGTTGTATACACTTGCCAAAATCTGAAGCGATAGGATCATCATTCATCACAGAAGAAAACCAGAACACATAATAGCTTCTAGGAACTTGGAAAGAAGGATTAAAAGAGTAGTTGAACAAAAATCTAATGTTCACTGGGAGATTGTAAAAGAGGAAGGGGACTGGCTTCACGTCATAAACATTCTGAAACAGGGAAGTACACCTCTTGTCTTCAGTGATTAGCATTCCACATACTCTTGAAGACAGTAAGCACAGGAAGGAATTGCAAATTTTTCGTTACTAAGTGAGTTTTGCCTTCTATAACAGTATATCAATTCTTCCTCTCCGGGTGAAATCACACATGTTAAGCTTAACTAAATCAAAACTTTCATAAGAAAGTGAACATTTGAACGGAACAACAGGATCAGATGCAACCACGAGCTAGAATCTCACTTAAATGAGAAACTGCTTTAAATTCCAACTTCATAGAAATTCCATCAAAGGATAATGCCCATAGTTTCTTCAGAAATAGACGACCCATATACTGATTCTTGTTTTATCACACCACACAAAAAAAAATGCTTTGTGCTTGTGTCTGCTGAATGACCAACAATGTTCAAGCACATGTATGGATGGATATGTCAACTTGTCAAGTAACATACATGACATATAGGACTTCCATTGAAAATATAGGACTCCATGCAAGTAATATCTTTTATTGTGCGTGACACACAAACAAAGTGTTCATTCTTATTGCAATAAGTCTCAAGCAAATTGAATCAAACAGTGTTAATGTAAGCATGACCGGTTGTATGAGACAAATCATTAATACCTGTTGATTGATATGTCAAACCAGTTGGAATATGATGTATCTGAACAGCAGCCCTATTCTGTTCACCTTCAAAACATGGGAATGAGATCACTAGATCCTTGTCATCTATTGAAAGGTCAGGAACTGATTCATGGAAAAGGGGAATAACATCCACAGCAGCCAAACCTGCCTGCAAAATATTAAGCTTGGCTGTAAACATTCTTACCGAACACAAAAAGAAAGACTAAACCGGTTCTTTTAATGGTACAATTCAAAAATGTATTTATTCGATTTGTGG
The DNA here is from genome assembly GCA_028571225.1 of Parsonsia alboflavescens. Lineage (NCBI taxonomy): Eukaryota > Viridiplantae > Streptophyta > Magnoliopsida > Gentianales > Apocynaceae > Parsonsia > Parsonsia alboflavescens. The sequence goes on along the minus strand of JAOXNR010000001.1, from coordinate 12,593,678 downwards.
AAAGTCTCGTCCATCTTCGTTTTCTATCAGAATAGCCCAAAAGAAATAAGAGCACTCTGAAAACTGGAAAATTGCTTTGTTTCAGAAGGACAGCAACAAGAGATGCTTAAAAACCAAAACCAGATATTGATCCATGATTTGACATTTACATTGGCAGGAATTAATGTTACTACCTCAGATTCATCCTGCAAACTTGTTATCATACGATGAATACCTCTTTCACCCATCAGATAGCCATAAACAAACATAGATTCAAACTCAATGGTTGCAGACTTGATACCACCATTATTTGAGGGATATTTCTCAACTATTCTCCACTTATGCCCTTGCTTTTCAGCCCACTTAACGTACATCCACGCAAGTCGTTCAGCCCAAATCTGGATCAGAATGATTTCAGTGTAAGCTTTAATCTGTATTCAACATTATGCTCAACAGTCTAGTCAGAAATTACACAAATTCACATCCTTCCATCATGCAGGACCAGAATGATAGGCACTCTTTCCTACAATTTTCCATCAAATAAGTAACAACACACAGAAATTTTCTTTTAGCACAGGTTCATTCATAGTCTAAAATGATTTATCATGAGTAATCCTGATCAAGTTTTTTATTCTTAGGCATCAAAAAGCTATTCATAAGGACTGCAAATACAAGAGTATAACACTAAGAGCCTGCAAGTTCAGCAGATTGGAAATCAATGGGGCAACATACAAAAGAACCTCAAATAGATTAAGCATCATTTAGAAGCAAGATTTGACACTTCAGACCTCTGAGTTCCAAGTTCAAACAAAAAGTGGTGATGCTAAGAAAATGCCTACATCAGCAGAACTAGATCTGAAAACCGACCAATCACTTGTGTGCAATGCAAGTGATGTATGAAAAAGGATAATAATTGAAGGCACCAAGTCAATTAGAACAATTAGGAGGCAACAAAGACCGTATAATAAGGTTTACATAATATGCTCAATAAATTACAGGTCATACTCATAAAGATCACAAATTTGAGGGTGTGTATCTTTGCAGTTCTATATGCATTACAAAGTGTAATTATTGTCATAATTTTTGACATTATGTACGTGAGTACTCAAGGATTATCAATTTTATGTGAGAACTAACAACTGGGTGTAAAAGCATCACAAACTTATCAGTTTCTAATAATCATAATATGTGTGCATAAGACAAAAAATTGGTCAGCAACCTCATCATTGATGCCTCCACATCCAGATTCTATGATAAGAGATGCTCCCTCCTTATCATATAGCTCTTTTAGAATCTTGGAGATTTCATACTTCTTTAGAAGTTTGTTAACATCAATTGATGCAGTATATGCCTGCTTAAATAGCCCATCATTTATGGCATCCAACTCGGCAAGGTCCATGATAAGCTTAGCTTCCTCAGCCTGCAGAATACCAAGATATAGTGAAAAAATGTTCAATTTATAGCCTTCATAGTATACTACATAGACTTGAAGCTCAAAAGAAATAGGTTGCACAGTATATTATTCTCAACCATATGAAACATGACAAGTTGGAAATGGAAATGAGTTCAAACATGTGATCTAAGACGGTGAAGTATCCTTTCAACATTTGAAGTTACAGCAGTAATAAAATGGGGTCAGCATATTACCTTATATTTGAGATCTTTGAGAGCCTCAACAGCCTTGGCACTTTCAGCCAAATTGACAAGGATTTCATTGGACTTGGCTTGGTCATCCCACAAATTACACTCACGAACAATTTCTTCCTGTTTGATTCGTCTTGCTTCTTCAAGTTCCAGTGCTGTTGGCCCCACTATCTCTGCAATAAGAATCGAATCTTCTATCTTTTTCCTTAAAGAAAACATACCTATACAGAAATCCATCCACTCACCATTCAGTAAGAGACAAAGTCATGCTGGGATACAAATGCAACAAATCCAGTTCATAAAAGTGCCTAGATTACTAAGAGTGTATGAACACAGGGAACACAAAGATGAATTATGGTAGCCAGGCCTTTTGTCCCAAAGTTCTAGCGAAGACTGAGAAACTGCAAGCCTTATATTCTTTTATCCACAACATGCCAGTATGCAATACATAATCAATCCCTAATGAGCAATCCCACGTTGCAGTTTGCAATACAGAAAGAAGTTTAGTTACTAGCAATCTATGCCAAATTATTTTCTTGAAAATCCTTAGACTACATAAAGCAACTGGTAAGCTTTTGGATAAAATTAAACCATTTGAGTACCAATACCAACTTCTGCATAACACAATAGAGAAAGATAATTAGGGTTCTACACACAAAAATGTAGCCCAGATAATCCTACCCGTTTTACAAAAACAGCAAAAGTTATCTCAACTAAAGAGCTCCACATTTTTATGACTCTACTCAATTTCTTTTAACAGAAAATGTTCCAGGGCAAAGAATCTACATTTCATCTATATCTGAGGAAGTGAATTAGAGAATAAGGTTAATGGAAGCAAACCCAGTTGTTTGTAGAAGTTTTTCTTGCCACGGATGGGCTGAGAAGCCCGAATTCTGGAAACTCTGTATCTCTGTCGCAGGCCAAATGAAGAAGCTGAAGAACTAGCTGCCGCTACTGCAATAGTTTCAGGCGCCATTTTAACCGTAAAGAGGAAATTGAATTATGCCCAGAAGTACTGCTACTGCTATCCGAACGGTACTCCTCCCGGTCACCACCAGAAAGTTAACCTCATTAATTTTACACATTTCGAATAAATTTCTGATATAAAACCTCATTAATCAACTTCTATAGAAACCAATGGATGGAGTCACTCTTTCCAATAATCAAACGATCAATAAAGTCCCATGATATCACGTTACACATACTTCCCGTTACTACGGTTAAAAATTTAGGGTCGATATGAATAAATTTTTTTTAAAAAAAAAGCTTTTCGCAGGGTATTTTTTAAAAAATTAAGCAGTTTTATATTTAAATATTTTAAAAAAATTAATTTTCTAAAAATATATTGTTTGGATAAAAATAACTTTTTTAAAAAGATTTAAAAAATAATAATAAAATTATTTATATTTTTTAAATTTGTTCTTTTTCATATCTGTAAAGTTTAAAGATATTTATGAATTAAACAATATAAATTTTCAAAATATTAATAATAAAAACTGAAAAAAATCAAAAGGACAAAAAAAGATGAAAATAAACACAGGATTAGTGGTGGCAATGTGGGTGGGAGATGGTTACGTTAGAAAGAAGAAGAAAAAACATCAGAAGAAAATCTGGGAGGGGACAGAACAGAAAAGAAAAAAGGGCAAAAAAAAAAAGTTGTGAAATTAGGAAGAATCAAGAGTCTCAAACAAACATCTTTTATTTTTACTTAAGTACTTTTTTTAAGAAAATAAGTGGAAAAGTATAAACAAATAGGCCAACTTTTATGTCAAAAATGATTAAAAGAATCACAATCACAATTTAAAAATATTTTAAGGATCATAAAAAGTTTTTAAAAAAAAAACCTTTGGAACCATAATCACCAAAACCTTAAATTTTGGATTCATAAAAAGTAAATCAAAAAACAATCCAACAAAAAATATTAAAAATGTCAAAGTTTAACCACTTCATGACCTTCAGCACAAGAAGTTATATAATATTTCTTCAAAAATTTATTGCCCCTCATCAAATAGAAGAAATTAAAATCTCTAGAAACCTATAATATTCTCTGTACATCATTAGTATTCAAATCCCAAAGAAGGAACGACTTAATTTAAGTTTTCTTACTAGTTTAACTGCTAACCTATATTCTAATGCAATTAACATGAATCACAGAGAGTTATCTGCAAATCTAGGAGCCTCCAGATCAAGTTGCTGTGTCATGATGCAGTTCATCAACCAGTCACTGCTGAAGGTAGGTATACCCTTCTTTATGGCTAAGATAGCTTCCTCCACGTCCTCATCACATGCAATAAACACAGTATTCGATGGTTGTTTCACCTTGTCCAATCCGCAAATAACCTAAATTTTAAAAGATAATAGCTGAAGTAAAACCTAGATCTAGAAAATATCTTTTAGGCTTTGCAAGAACCAGAAACTAAAGCCATGTTGTTAGTAGAACTTTAAAAAGATAAGAGAAAAAAAAGGGGGAAAGAAAGCATGCCACACATTAGCTGAAGAAAAACAAAAATCTTTGCTCTAAATGTTACACAATAATCTTGGCTCTAAAAAAAGAGTAAAAGGTTTTCATAGGATAAATCACTAGTTGCCTTCTATAAAAAACAAATTTCCAAAATTCTTGCAATGGTTTCTTATCTTGGCTGGTTAAACATACTTGTCAATTCTTCCAAATTTCAGAAACAAAACGAGAACTGAAAGTGTTTCCCAGAACTATAACGTACCACATTGAGAAATTTTCCTTGGTTAACCAATTAAAGATAGTTCATTGAGAAAGAACTTACATTTCCTCCAGCAGACTTTATAACGGCTGATAGGCTAGGCAATGGAGGTTGAACATGTGCTGCAAGGCATATATCATAGCCTATAAGTAAACAATTTGGCTTTGCTCTTGCTCGGAGAACTGCAAGTTTCAGCTCCGTTCCATATTTGCACTCATAATCTTCATCGTTCAAAATGAATGGCATCTCCTCTGTAAATACTTAGCAATCAATAATCAAGGTAAATTTTACTGAATCAGAAAATAGCAAATGTGAAGCAAGACCCACCGACAAATCTGCCTATCCGGAAGCTTTCTTTTAGCCAACTGGAAGAGATAACCCAAGCTCTGCATAGATGTTTGATCATAGATGTCACTGAAAAGAGAATATTTGCTCAAACTAAAACTAGATGTTAGACGTCCCAAGACTAACTCTTTAGTGTCTGAGTTCCAGTTATACTAGATTTGGATAGCTTTAACTTCATGCAAGATTTATTTTTGCATTGATTTGACAAGAAACTCAATTATCAGGTTAGCTGCTTCATTAACATCATCCAGCTTCATAGTCTAATCTTATTTTTCTGAACTAATACTAAAATCTGAACTGGTAAGATAGAATTATATTTTCAAATCTGTGATTTTTGTTCCTCAATAATAATTGCACAAAAAATAATATATTCAATCACCGAATTCTATCTTGAAGAATAACTATTATTAAAGCTCAAAATTTTGGAGGGATAAGAACAAATAGATTAGAGGAATGTCCCAAACAAGCAAGACTACATATCAGATTATCCAGTCATCCTGGTTTTAAATAATTGCATATAATAAATTCAGATAAACAACAAATAAGCAGTAAACTTACCCTGAGCATAAACCAACACAGAAATTTAAAGTCTTCCTGACTTTCCCAGTGACTATGTGTGTGCTTTCGGTTCCATCATGAGTAACAAATCCACCCAAATCCTCAATTATCTATATCAGTAGCACCAATATTCCATTAGATGTAAAATATTGTTAAAGAAAATATTAACTGAAGAATAGACTACTTCAAGCATTTCTTCTACAAGGCAGATGAAAGTTAGGCAAGTAAAAGCAGACTAGGCATGCAATTCCTCACATCTTATCCGTTGCTGACTTGAGCATACCTTGGTCAAACCTGATTTTTTCTTGTAGTCAGCAATATTCATCAGCATGACTTTAAAGCGCTTTTCTCCTGACAGATCTTCACAGCTGCCATGAAATTTTGATGCCACATTATGTGATCTACAGTTCTCATCATTTTTTTCTAAAGAATTATTGGTCAAGGTATCTTCATCAACAAGAAATTTGTCTCCTAGAATGAATGCAGAGCTTATACTAGGGCAGTTATGTCTTTCACTGTTTCCTGAGCCTGAACCCCATGCATCAGACTGGCATTCGACTACATGACTACCCTTTACCTTTTTCGACTTCAATGAAGTGCAGGAGGCTTCCCATATCCTCTTCTTAGTTTGTTCTCCTGAACACGAACTTCGTTTTCCACCAGCTCCACAACTTTTAGTCTCCCCTAAATCCTTAACCATATTCCAACAATTCGCAGGCTCTAGACAATCCACATCCTGGCAACCTGATATCAGCCAAGTTAACCCACTCATAAGAAAGAGAAAATCACTTATCCGAAATATACTTAAGAAAGCAAATAAACGCGATCTTGGTCTTGTGCACCAGCGACATGAGGTAGTGTTGATTTGGTTTTTCATAATTGAAAAGAATGTTTGACAGGTTTACACCCCCAACCTCAACAAAAGCACTATCTAGATGGGCATGGATATTGCTCTAGAATTGATATCCCACTTTCAAGTATTCTGATTTCAGAACATCAGGTCCAGTCAAAAACTGGAAACACCATGTTCTCAAATCTAAATAAAGCATATTCCTGTTCTTAAGAATAGAAATCTAATGATTGTCACCTCAACGTCCTTTCAATGGATTGCATGCATTAGGAGGAAGGGGAGGGGAACACAAAAAATCCATCAATTTAAGAAGCTCAATTAGCCTCTCTCCACATGCAGTCAATATCACAGAAAAACCAAAAACAACATATTCTGTGCCTACATATGTGCAGTTCTACATATGAAATCTAATAAGATTTACCTCCATCCTTAAGAAATCTAGCAAGTGTCATATTATCAGGTGGTGAAACCCGAGTGCTGCTAATTATCTGAGTCAAACCTTTGGGAGGTTCGAGGTTACAGTCTATGTATTCTTGCTGTTGCTTCAAGACACTATCGGATGAACGACGTTGCTCTTGAAGTTTCAGAGGAAATGACAATTTTATGAGCTCCTCAGGATGAGCAGAACTATCTCTAAGGTTAGAAACCATGAGGCTTGAACCTCCAGGAAAGCACAATGCCTTGCGGATGTCAGCCTTGATGGGCAACCTTCTAGCCTTACCCCTTTTGTTTACCTCACCAATCACCACAAATCCCTGTTTTTACAATAATTTCATAGTTATGCACACCAAAAAACAAAATGCAGCAATTTTTTTGCAAAGGTGTCAATAAAAGTTAAATGGAAACCAATTTATGGACAAAGCCTTCTCCACTATCCCAACATATACCATGTAGGAAATACCTGTTTCAGCCAAAATCCTTCAGACTCACTGTCCCCCCAACAGAGAATGGTTCGAATACCAACTCTCTGGAGTCTCCTTCTTAGCTCCGTGTACAAAAAGCAGCCAATCCCCTGAAAGCTCGTAAATTTGAGTTAATAATAATCAAATTGTCAATTCAGGATGAAACTAAATATGGTAACTGAAATATAGGATATTTTTAGGTATATTTAGCTACTGATGGATGAAATGATAAAATTGGATATCATTTAAACAATATTTTTAGTATTAACCATGTTGAACAACCATACTGCTGGATATAACTGTAAGTATGTTTGAAAGTCTTAGAACAGGCCAAAGGTCCCACAAAGAAACAAAAAGACAGCAAGGATTGAAAATTTGAAAGCAGTAACTAAACTTGTTACTTATTCTCTGATACAGTATCACGTCATCTGAAGTTTATTCTACCTATTATTAAAAACATTTCAACAGACAAGGAATGATAGTTGCATTATTAAGATTTAAAAATAGCATGGAAGATGGATGAAGTCTGTTTTTTTCCAGCTGTTTGCACGTCTCATCTAGTTTCACTACTCAAGCTATTTTTTCTAGTCTACTTACGGAAATATTCTTGGCCCCAAAAGAAGCAAGATAAAAATGTCAAAGGAAGCAACGAAAAATTCACAGAGACATCAAAGAGAAAGGAAAAGAATAATGTACAGATGCGAGTCACTTAAAAGGAACATCGAGAATTTATAAAATTAATTCATAATTAGTTCTGGAGAGAATTGCATAGCCAGTATAGGACCTTTTTCTGGTACTTTGATCTGACAGCAGCAAGGGGGATCTCAGCAAATTGTGTATCAGCTGGAATTATTTGATAAGAAATAGCAGAAATGGCCTGTGTAATGAGGAATAAGGCAACATTTAAGCTTTTCAACCACTTCATATGTGAAATTTAAGAAATTGCTGAAACGAGTTTAGGAACAAACTGACACATTAAATATGAGAAACAATTTGGACCTAGAAATCAAAGGTCTACCTCTTCTTGTCCTTCATTGCCCTTGAATTTCAAAAGTAAAGTACAGTACTTCCTACAGAAATGAACAGGTAGATATCAGTCTTAGTCCTGTATCTATTGCGACTTGGAGAAAGAAAATACTATTAAAGGTGAGTATAACTGTTAGAATGTCATGGATTGTGAATAAAACAAATTTCAGAATCATAAACGCAGTTGAAGAAGCTAATACTACCTAATGTCCTTAATCAACAAGCTGAATATTGAATTGAGTTATGCAAATATAGAAGTAAAAGCAACATAAGGCAAGGCAATCTCCATTACCCATTTGATACACATCTCTCAAGGAACATTGATTCCTTTCCAGTATTAGCTGCATAATTCATTGCTGGTAGCTCTTTTGAGTATATCTCAAGTGCTTCCTACGATGAAACAGACACGTAAACATCTCTGATACTAAAATGTTAAGTCAAACTAAATATTAACAAAATTGGAATGGGCCTTAGCCATATATTACAACTGAATAATGGAATGACGTCTAAGGAAAGAGCAATTCCGATAAAGTTACCACTATAGAAAACCATGGAGAAAAGCACAGATTTTTATTGACACACTCACGAAGAAGAGAAAAACAGAACATGAGAGATAGAAAATGTGAAATATAAAGCTATAAAACAAAAATTAAATTTACAATTTCGTTGTCATCATCATCACAGATTTTTCCTGGATATATGAACAAAAATGAGGGACAGTAGACGGAATTACCATCATCTCTTCTTGATAATATCCATGCAACAAATTATGCATCACGGGATAACAAATCAGTGACCCAACCACCCAATTATGAAACCCAAAAAAAAAAAAAAATACCTTGAGTAAAGATTTGGTATGGTCGTCAGACTCTTTGGGATTGACGAGAACAAAGTAATAATCACCTGATATCAAAAACATTTGTCAAATATATGATGCACCCATCAATTTCAGTTTACATTACTAAACAGCAGTAAAGGAAAAACTGTCAATGCTTAAGAAGACATCTTAAATAGTAAGAAGTAGGCGTCCCATGGTGCGGCGGATGGAGCTTCGGTCAATCACCTACCTCCCTCTATATTCTACTCCAACAGACTGGGGAAAAAAATGGCAGAATCTATAGCTTGTAGAATATGAAAAAAATACCATTTTCTTGAATGCCCAAAACTGGGACATCGTTATTTGTCTTTCCGCGACCCGTCGCCTCCTCCACAACTGTTATATCACAAAAAACTAAATCATCGTATCAATTAACGGAAGAAACAACCACAAGAATAATGATTAAAATACCTGATATCTTAATTTTGGCATTTCTAGGTATGGAGATTTGGAGGTCGGTTTGGTTCAATTCAGATTGAAAGTCCTGGGCTTCAACAATAACCTCGCAATTTCCTGAGAAATTTAATTAAACATAAAAAATCTACACTCAACATCGCACATAAGCGTAATTATGATTCACTCAGATGATTACCGATGGAAATCGGAGCAGACGAGGGAAGTGAATTCTTCCTCCTTGGCGCCATATTTTTTTGAGCTTTTGAAAATGTGAGAGGGAACTGCCTTGACTTGTGTCACACGCTGCAACTCATAATTTATAAATGACAGTACTGAAGGCCATTTATGTAATTTTCATACGATGGTTAATGGCGGTTCTTTGTCAAGCAAATAAAAAGGATGAGTTACTATTTCTTCTCTCTTTTTTTTCTTCTTCTCTCTACGTAGAAAATAATGGAAAACAAAAAGATATTATTACCTTTCGTCGCTTCCCTTCCAATGTAAGTAATAGTTCAATTTTTCTAAAAATAAGAATGGGTTTGTAACGTTAATGATGTTCTAATTACGTTTTTCTTGCCTTTTCTAATTATGAATAATTATATAATCTGAATATTACCTAAATATAGGTATCATTTTTAAAATTAATACTTTTATAGTTTTTTTTTTAATGAATGCATAAATTATTGAATTATTTCATCCATGTAAAAAATAGTTAATATTTAATTAAAATATTTTTTTTTTCATATATATTGAAATTAGTGTAGAGATAATATTGAATAAATTTTAAGATACAGAAACCTAAGAAATTGGTTTATAAAATTTTCATTAATTAATTTATATATATATATATTAATAGAAATAATTTTGATGTGAAATTTATACAAAAAATACAAAATTTTTTCCTTTCAAATTACGAAGCTTGCAAGGGTTCCAATCTTCCAACACATCTTAAACACAAACCAATAGTAAATATAGACATATATTTATTGGAGATATATTTCATTAATATAATCTTAAAAAATAGACTAAATCATATGGATATTTGATATTTATCTAGTAATATATACTTACTCCATCTTTATTTTTTAAATTAGTGGGAATTGAAGAACTCATTTACTAATTTAATTAAATCTTGTTAAAAAAAATATGACATACATTGTAACATTAAAATCAACTGAATAAAACATTTTTTTAAATTACATACAAGTCAAGATCGAAAATTCAATTTCAGATAGAGAGACCATAAATTTTAAGAAAATTAGTTAATTTAATTCATTTTACATTAAATAACATCAAATTTAAAAAAAATATAAAAAAATCTTAATTAATTTAAGAAATAGAATAATCGTTTCGAAATACTCAAAATGGAATATAGGCATTTAACTCTGGAAGGAGGAAGCATTTCATTTATTTATATGAGGTAAGAGATATGATCGAATATTAATATATGACGACTTATTTTAAACAATTTCAAGAATTCAATAAATAATGAAAATACCATATAGAAGTTTCAAATATTTTAATATAGTTCTGTTATATTTTCTAATGGGAAAATAAAATATTCAATAATTTGAAGTTAACTTATAAATTATATTTATAAAACTAATTAAAAACATTTGTAATTTTTTTATTATTTATATTTAGTTTTTTATTATCTAAACAGAAAATTTGTGTTTTTAGAGAAACACGTGTCCGATGCAATCAATTTGAATTTCTTGTGTTCGCAAATTTCAAATATTCAATCTAGGACTCTATAAATCATTTAAGCTCACTTTTCTTCTCCTAATTTATTTGATACTTTAATAAATTTGATAAGAATTATTGATCAAATTATAACTCAAACTATATTTTGATTCCTAAAATTTTTTTGGTAGGTTTAATCATTTTGACCGAAATCTTAAAAAAAATCACTGAAAATTGGAGAGTTAATTAAAATGGGATGGACATTTTCATCATTTTATTCAACCATTGTTCATTTCCTCTCCTCAAACGAAGAGGTGACCCTATAAGACTGAAATTCAATGTCTTAATCTCATAGATCAATATATAAATGAAATAGAGACATACCTGATGTTGATTCTTTGGGTAAATCTTGAAACAGAAACACAGATCTTCATTGTTGAAAGCTTTCTCCCTTTTGAACCCTCTGTATGACTTTTCTTTTTGGTAGATAAGAGACCAGAGACATAGTTTCTAACGTAAAGATCGCTCTTGTTTTTGTTGTCTCAAACTCACATAAAGATTGATCAGACTCTGTATAGTCTGGATTATCATCGGGTCAAAAGGAGGAAACCCAACGTTTTAAAGTCCGAACCCAATCCATTCATCACGAATTAAGTCCGTCAGCCCATACTATGCCATTTAATATTCATAAATTAAAAATTATAAAACCTCACTTAATTAACGGATCTTTAATTAATAATTAATTAATCTAACCCACTGAACGGTATTAATTAAAATAAATCCCCAGAGGCCCTGCCAGCCTAGCAGTCATCTTGGTCGAGGCAGGTGAAACCATTTAGAGGTATTGAAGGGGTTGATGATTTGGTTAATAGGGTGCTACAGAATATGCTTGAAGATTAGAAATTGATTTTAGATTTTCTTCCATTCATTTCCCTGCATAAAATTGCGAATCACATCCTCTTTTCCGCAGGATATGGGCCAGCTGGATATGCTGCGTTTGTATGGGTTTATGCCGGCTTAGGAGTAAGCATGGGAGTCCGATGATTTATAAATAGAAAATGACTAAACATACAATTAGAAAAAAAGAAGGTTTGACTAAGGGCAAATTAACTGCATCTATACAGTAAAAAGAAATTAACAGTAAACGGTGGAAGCAGAAGGTAAAAGAAAATGCTGAAGATACCTAAGAGCATCATCAACACGTACATATCTCCAGCTCACAATGCTCAATACTCCCACGCTCATTTTATCCACCATTATTTTCCCGCCCTTTTCCCTCATCCCTAATCTCAAGTCCGCCACCAGTCCACTAGCGGCGCTGATGGAGCAACACCCCGGCGACGGCAGCTCCTTAGAGAACCAACCTTCCAATCCCAAAACAAAATTCCCTTTCCCTCTACAGTCCATCATCGTGAAAAAGCTCTTAAACCCCTCCAACACCACATTCCACGTGATTCTCAGGTTATCCAAAGCTTCTACTCCGACCAAATTATTCTCATCGGTGAATTCGATATCGAATCTGAACACGCAGTTCTTGTCGACGATGAGTTCACAGCCTGGTTTTACGGTCGTGAGAAGGCAGGTTCCGTTGCTGTAGATATCAATTGCGAAGAGGAGATTTTCGAGGCAAATTCGAGGCTTCGGAGGCTTCTGCACCTGCAACCTCCTCTTCTCAGATAGAAAACCTAGGGCATATAACTGGCGATATGATAACGTGGAATTGGCCTTGCGAAGGTTGCACAGAGACGGATAAAACTTTGCGCAAATCGGTTGCCATAGGTGGTCGGAGGACATGCAAGTGTACCATGATTTGCAAACACAGGCGGCAATGGCTAAGGTCTTGGAGTCAAGGTGGTTTGCGACAAGGACCAGAACTTGCCAAGGCGGTGAGCTTCTGCAGAATTTCTCTGACATCGATTTTTGTTTTCCTTTACTTTTTTTCCAGAATTCACAAGGTTTCCGAATTAATTTAGTTATCACAGACTTCTGGGTTTTTGAAGAGATCGTACGTGGAGGTACAAGTGCTGAGTCATACATTCCGTGGCAGTAATCATCCGCCACGTGCAAATCGTTAACCCGCTTCGTGTTCGACACCTGCTGTCAATCTTACGGATAGGGCTTAACGGATGCCATGTCAATCATCGGATGTTCATATCGAGACCGGGAACAGATTGACCGCGGTCATGGTCCAATAGTCAAAGTGGTAAGCGGGGAGGAAGTGTGTGTGTGTTTGCAGTGTGCCATTGCTCACGCATCGAGGGTACTGCTCGTGCATCCTATGTTTCCGATTTAGTAAAAATCCTTTAAGATGTCAAAATTACTCTAGTGGTGATATTCTAGGAGGGCGCATTCCAACAATGCAATGTTGGGATTCAAAGTACGGGAAAAAGCCCAAAGATAGTATATCCAAAAACCAGGGAGCCTGGATTCTGAAAGAGGGTTTTACCGAAAAATTCTCGCGGTTTCAGAAAATACCAGTTCCAAGAAATGGTAGTAGCTTCCATATCTGCACATTCTCTTCCGTCAGCAACAACGCTTGTTAGTCTGAAAGGTTGTTTAGAGAACTCCGCAGAGGCAAAGCTCTTTTCAAGACCTCAGCTTTCTACAAGTGAGTTAGACTTCTACTCTAAATTTTGCTTCAGTCTTTGCTATGTGTTGTCCTTTTTAGCCAAAATTAACTAAAAGCCATTTTCCTGACAGGATTTAGTAGAGAAACTTCCAGCAGTAATCGCAATAACAATGCTTTATATGTTTCATTAGCAATTAATCGTGATCAATCAGCAATCAAGAAAGTAGATAAAGAAAATGGTGTAGCTCCAAGTAGGGGTGCGGGTAAGTCGATTTTGAGTGAAGGAAGAGATGGGGATGAGAATTATGGGCCCATCTGCCCAGGTTGTGGAGTTTTTATGCAAGATAAGGACCCCAATCTCCCTGGTTATTATAAAGAAAGGAAGGTGGATGCTGGAGCGGATTTAGTCGAAGAAGAGGATTTAGTGTCTGATGAATATGAACACTTTGACAAGGAAGGGGAGGTCGAGGTTGAGGTCGAGGAAGAAAGCAAAGTTATTAAAATGGGTTTTGAAAATGAAAATGGAACAGGCTGGAATTTAGAAGAATTGGAATCTGATTGGGAGACAGAAGACGATGAGTTAAAGGAATTGGATGGATTTGGTCCTGCTGGTGTTGGTTATGGTAGCATCACAGAAGAGACTATTAATAAAGCAAAAAAGAAAAAGATATCCAAGTCAGAGAGAAAAAGGCTGGCTAGAGAATTTCAGAAGCAGGAGGAAGAGGTGACCGTGTGTGCAAGGTGTCATTCCTTAAGGAACTATGGGCAGGTGAAGAATCAGGCAGCTGAGAATTTGATTCCTGATTTTGATTTTGATCGCTTGATAAAATCTCGGTTGATGAAACCAACGGGGGCTGCTGACTCAACTGTTGTGGTTATGGTTGTTGATTGTGTTGATTTTGATGGTTCATTTCCGAAACGTGCAGCTAAGTCTCTGTTCAAGGCTTTCGAGGGGAGCAAAGAAGGTTTTAAGATTAATAAAAAGCTGCCAAAGATTGTACTGGTGGCCACCAAGGTTGATCTTCTTCCATCGCAGGTTTCCCCTGCAAGATTAGATAAGTGGGTCAGGCATCGTGCTAAGGCTAATGGGGCACCTAAACTCAGTGGTGTATATTTGGTTAGTTCTCATAAGGATTTGGGAGTCAAAAATTTGCTAGCATTCATTAAGGAGTTGGCTGGACCTCGGGGTAATGTTTGGGTAGTTGGAGCCCAGAATGCAGGAAAGTCTACACTGATCAATGCGTTTTCCAAGAAGGAAGGGATAAAGGCCAGAAAGCTTACAGAAGCAGCTGTTCCTGGGACAACATTAGGAATCTTGAGAATTGAATTAATATTATCTGCCAAAGCAAAGATGTATGATACTCCTGGCCTCCTGCATCCATATCTAATGACCATGAGATTAAATAGGGTGGAACAGAAGATGGTTGAGATACGAAAAGAGCTAAAACCTCGAACATATAGAATGAAGGCAAGTTATTACTTCATATCGCTATTATTTGCATGTAAAGGTGTATTAGTTTTTCTTCATCTTCAAATGAGCTGCTTAAAGATTATGCAAATGAGTATCAATTTCATTTCTGTGCCAGTGGTTGATGTTTGATCAAGAGGGATCATAGATGTAGTGTTTGAACAGGTTCTGGCAATTGCATGACAGTTCCTGCAGAAGTTGAGTGTATCAAGCTCAGTTCATAGGGTAGCATGGAATCTAGAGTCAAGAAAACACCATTGTTGCCCAGTGTGATATCAATAATATCTATCTTTTGCTAAAATGCATCCTTCCAAGAGGGCATTCATGCAAGTAGGAATTTTTTATCCATTCAAATGGCTAGCTATCATCTTCTTGATATAATTATCAATTTCAACTAGAGGGCATAATTCTTTTTATCACTTCACGAGTAGCACAGAGTGGTAATTTCTTTCTGCTTGTCCACCTGCCTAAAGCACCTTCTGGTACATTTCCATAATATTGCCAAATCATCTAATAAATAAAACGATGTCAAAAAATTTCACCAGAAGGTGAAAAATAAAAAAGAAAGAATATCTTAAAATATCTTTCACAATTAAAGCTGGGGGAGGAATAGACATGTAGAATAGAGTTCAGGATTAGAAAAAAAAGCTTCTACTATTTTGGACTTTCTGTGTAGGTTAGTAGTACTGCACTGTTTGTGATTTTTATTTATGCAGTTAAATTTTGCTTCTTCTTTCATCATCAGGCAATGGTTATGTGGAAACTCCAAAGCTGTTGATGTGCATGAGTTTTTCCATTTTTATTTTTGTTTTCTATTAGCAGAGAGAAAGAGGGAAGGGAAAAAATTAGTTGGAATCTAATGCTAAATGCTATTCTTTTCAGGCAGGTCAAACTGTCCATGTTAGTGGGTTATTGAGAGTAGATCTCACTGAGGCTTCAGTCGACACAATCTACGTTACTATTTGGGCATCACCTAATATATCTCTCCATCTGGGAAAGACGGAAAATGCTGATGAGATAAAGAGCAAACATGTTGGTGTAAGGTTACAGGTAATGTAGCTGATGTTGTACAGTATGTTCTACATTATTGTTTTGATGCAGTCTTATTACATTGGTGCATGCACAGATATCTTTGTATCCTCTAGATTCACTGTTCTTGACTTTGAGGGCATCTTTGTTATTTCTGCCTTCAGATATTTGTCTCCATTTTAAATCTAAGTTAATGTATCCAGTCTTTTCTTGGGGAAAAGAAAGTGTTAGGGAAATTTCAGATTTAAGAGACAGAGCAGTCCTCTAGGTCATTTTTCTTTTCATAGGCTGCCTCTTGTCTTCAGGCCTGGCATGAACTTTTTCACTATAAGAAATGCTGGCTCAGCACTTTCCCTCGTCTAACATATATTGACCACCATGGCTGCTAAGACAATATATTTTTTCCACTTCCAGACAGCCTGTAAAACAATTTCTTGAAACAAGTGAATTTTTAGAGTGAAATTTCTTGATTATGCCTCAAAATAGAACATAATGAAGCAATAATATTACAGTTCAATATCTATGACCATTCAGAAAATTCAATGACCGTTTGCCGTATGATCCTGAGAAATTGTGCAGGGGATCCTCCAATATTACCCCGTGATGACTGTAGAAAAGCCAACAAATAAGGGATTAAGAATCAATCTTTAACATGGATATTCTAAAAGTAGTACCCAAAGGTCCAGTTAATCTTTATGTGCTGAAGTTCTGCTCAGAGTCATACTCTACTCCTTATCCACATCCTATAATACTGTCCCTCTATTTTGCCTTGAACAATGAGTTTCTAGGTAAGAACTGTGTTTCACTGCCATTATTTTTTGTTTTTCTTACCTTTTCAAAGGCAATTTCTTTTCTGTTCCGCACAACATAGATCTGAAAAGTTAGATGACTGCTCTCTTATGAATTTTAAATGTGTTTTTCAGTGGTTGTTCTTGAGAATACAAATGCAAGAAAATTAGATAGAACCATTGATATTTGTTCTCTTTCTTCTTTGTTTGCTCATACACCCTATTTGCTTTCCTTTCAAGAAATGATATACGGTGCATTTCTGCTTTTCTTTCAGCCACCTGTTGAAGTTGACCGCATTTCTGGGTTAGGAAAATGGGAAAAGAAAGAAGTTGAAGTAACGGGAGTAAGCTGGGATGTGAACAGCATTGATGTTGCAGTGGCTGGGTTAGGATGGTTCTCTCTGTGTTTGAAAGGTGAGGCAAAATTGGCTCTATGGACCTACAACGGCATTGAAATCACCCTCCGGGAACCTTTGGTACTTGATCGGGCTACATTTCTTG
The DNA here is from genome assembly GCA_028571225.1 of Parsonsia alboflavescens. Classification (NCBI taxonomy): domain Eukaryota; kingdom Viridiplantae; phylum Streptophyta; class Magnoliopsida; order Gentianales; family Apocynaceae; genus Parsonsia; species Parsonsia alboflavescens. Next base: position 12,576,346 of record JAOXNR010000001.1, on the reverse strand, counting down.
AGAGACCTGGGTTTTGGCTTCCAAAAGCTATATCAGATGCAGTTGGTAAGCAAAGTAAGGTTGAAGCCCAAGAAAGGAGAAGAGAAGAAGCTTGCTTGACATAGTAACTTGAATCTGGTAATGAAATCGATGAAGCAATGGGCATGTGCTAGACATTTATCGAGATTACATGGGAAAGAACCCTGCAAAACCGGATTCTTGATCCTGGCAACAGGAAGTAATCTGCTGCAGTACCTGTAAAACCTGGCCAAAAGTTGAGAGCTGTGTGTCAAATACTAAAATGAAAGCAGTCATCCACGGGGTAAGAGCCTCGCAGCAAGAGGCCCCTTCAAGCATTTTAGTTTGTAATTCTTTTCACTTTTGTGTATTTTTTTTTTTCTCCTGAACCATAACACCCTGAAATCTTTTCACATCAGGTAGTTCAAATTTGTCCGAAGTTCTCTATTGCTTTCGTTTTTCCCGTTTTCCCTCACCATACTTGTGCTTTTGTTTCTCTGTATAAACTGTGCCATGTGCGAATGCCTGATCCTGGCTAAAATCATGAATCAATCAACAACAGCATTGAATTGTGATTGTCAAAAAGTAGAGTTCGCTGAAGTAGCGATTATGCCAAGAAAGGCTCACGAAATGGCACTCACCCCTTAGGCTGAATTCGGAATAAGTAAACTCAAGTTGATGAGGGCGACCTAGACATCATACCTGAAACTGTTGTAGAAAAGGTAACACCACACTTGGAATTAGGCACGTCATAGCATTCTTATGTAATTCCTAGAGTTAGTGGTATTATCTTTTACGATAATTAGTTATAAAGCCTATATAAAAACTGTTTAGACTTAAGTTATTCACGGCAACTCATAACATGAATTATATTGTATATAATAATAGTTTTTAAATATTATTTTCTCATGTTTCATTTTGAGAATTAATAATATTATTTTCTTCTTCTTATAATTAATCTTATTTTGTCCTTTTTCCTTATAAATTTGCATTTTTTACATTCAGCTTGTACATTTCACAAGTTTACTTGGCTTATAAATTAATCCAAATGAATCATTTTTATTAGTTTGAAAGATTGGGTGGTTGACCTAAACCAGATTTTAGTTTAGGATTTATTCGGATTGTTCTCCAAATTCTCAAGTGTAATTTCGGCACTCATTTCAGACCCAGAGGCTAAAAATAAGATCGGTGCCACCCAAACCTACAAACACCGAACACTGGCATCTAGAAGTGTTTCTTACGATGGACGCTACTGTGACTATTATCAGAACATACAAACACCAGACGAGAAAGCAACCAAATACTGGCATCTTCGGATTTTCTAGTGTCATATGGCTGTCGTTAACGCGTTCTAACGTGGAGTCAACATAGCTCCACGCAAACTTGTTCTACCAAGTTTCGGCCACCATGAGACCGCCATTGCTGTTTTTGCGCACTCGGACCATGCTGCTATTCGGTGTGATGACCTCAATTGTTCATCTAACATGTATTTGAGCTAATAATTTGCAAATATGTTAATTGGGGATTATTCCTAACTCAAACCCGCGAGCAAAATATGTGCATCACATAATAAGAAAAGAACACAAGCACTCAATGCTCCGCGGCTTAAACGGTGCCTAATCGCACATGCATAAGAACCACATAGCAGTTAACGTTCTGGAACTGAAAGTTCGTTGAACCAAACTGGTAACATTTTTCATTTCTCATTTCACTTTGAAATCTACATATTTTTTACATTTTTTTCGTAAGTTTTATCTAAACCAAGATACCATGTCAGACTATGACAAGGTGTCAGACTATGACAAGGCAACCTTGCTCTATACAGAAGTTATGTGAAACATGAAAACAGAGATTGTCTCCCGGAAACTAACTCCAACCCAGAATCCAGGAACCTATAACATTCAGCGAGGCTGCTGGATGCGGCGTGGGCTGCATTTTGGGCTGATGTACTTTGCCGGCTTCTCAAGTTGCTTAACTGGTCCTCCAGCAAACTTGGCACCCTTCCCCTTCGACGAGTTCAAACTCTTAACCAGTGCTCCAACATCTGCAAGATCACAAAGCATCAGCACTCAATTGGTAACAAATAATTTGAATAAGTTACTACATATTAGAATGTCAAAAATAGCAGACACCATTTGACCACGTATGAGGGGGAAACTGCTAGAAAAAAAAAAAAATCAAACCGTACCATTCACAGGCGTTGCCTTAGCAGTAGAGTAATATGTCAACTCTCCTTGTTCAGTTTCAGAGTACCGGAGGAATTCCTCAAACTGAGCTTCCATGTTCAGAACCTCCTCATCAAGACCAAGGTCAATTGAGTCTGGTAGCAAGTCAACGACATCATTTTCGGTAAAACCATCATCATTGGAGAAGAAATCATCCATTTGGTTCTGGCTGAGCCAGTAGTCACGGAACCAAGACGAGGTAGTCACCAAGTTCCACCATTCTGGTGAGAAGTCCTCCACTTGGCGCATGAAAGCAGGGATGTACAATGGCGCATTCGGATTCAGAGTAGACCTTCCTCCAGATACCAGAGCCATTTTTTGCTTGTTCTGAGCAACTTCCTCTTGATTGTCTAATACCTGAAATATAAAAACACTCTCGCTAAGAAATACAACAATACCACTTGAAATAAAAACAGATCAAGCAAATCGAAATAGGAAAATGAGCTGTTCCTTCCTTTCTGGAAGCACAACTATATCGAACAAACCTATCCATGAGGAGCTACGATAGTTCCATTACAACGGTGTTCAAATCCATAAAAAGAAGTTTTGCATAATAGCCGATTTCTCTCTTTTTTAACACACAGAAGTTCTCCAAACATTAAAAAACATGACTACCTGATTTACTAATTAACAACACACAACATCGAAATCGGTCGAGAAAATAATGTAGTCAATCAACAGTTATTTCTGTTCTCATACTCCAAAGAGAAGCTAAATTTGAGAAGGAAAACAAAAAGGGAAAATTTCCGCTCATCTCCGCTCACACCTCCAAAAAAGACTCGAATATCACAATCGCACCTCCCAAATCATACAACCAAAAAACATTTGGCATATAATACACTTGTTCAATTAAATCTCAACTGATCCTTTAGGAACTCCATCATTTGCTATTGGTACATCAAAGTTGACCACAGATTCACACACTATTGCGTCAATTGACTTTAAAACATCCAAAATTCAACCTACGATATCGATCGTTTTCAGCAAAGAAAGTTTGATATATGCAAAACTCTTCGCCGTCGATCAGATCTACAGACTGAAGATCACAAATTCCACAGAACAATTTACTCAAAATTCATAGACGAATAGATGGGGAGTACCTTCGAAGCAAAATATCTTCAAGCCTATAAAAGCTCCAGTACACGGATGAGCATTTTCAATGACAGCACGACCTATATTTATAGCCCAGCCAACCCGAGCCTACAAGGCCCGGTAACCGAGCCTGGAGACTCGGAGAAGACCGAAGCAGCCCACTGATTGACATTCGAGAAGCCGGTTAGGAGAAAAAGTGGCATTAAAAAAGATGCAGTATGGTTTGTACTTTATGCACATGGAAGTTGTACGGTAGTTACTGGATATAGACGGTAAGCAGCCGGTAAGGATAAGACGTGTACAGGTGTGGGATTGAAAATGTATCTTTTTCGTGGGGACCACCACTCATGTTTCCTTTGCCCGATCGGTGGGGTAACCTTAGATTCGACCGTCGAATGGTTGATCGGGGGGTGGAGAATGAGCGATTGGTTATTATGATGTCCTGGGAGTGCAGGCATTGTGGGCCCATTTGAGCGTAGGAGTCCTCCTAATCCGCGTCATTTCACATGGGCTGTAGAACGGTGTTCGACCCACATGGAGTAATTTAACTGTGGAATTTTTTTAGAATTATTCTGAATTTTATAATGAGCATAATTTGGTGGACCCTTACCGAAATTATAAATTATTGCTCGGTTTCCCCCTGCTTTTTTTTTTTTCCGCAGTGCATGATATTTTATAATTTATTTTGAAATTTTGTAAATAATACTTTTGCACTTTTATTCAGATCTGCCTTATCATTCCTCTGCTATATAAGTCATCTTAAATTTCATATGTGTTTTGTTTCATGAAATTTCGTATATATATATTTGTTTTCCAATACAATTACGTCTAATAGGATTTTTTTCTAGAAATTATTTCCCATACTTATATATATATATATATCAATATACTTTGATTAAATAAATCCTTTATTCATTAAATTATGAATATTTATTGGAAAAAATTTTAGAGAATTTTGACCAAATAAGGTATTTCTTTTAATTATTTACTGTATGCAATCATTCTAATGACTTTTCTCGTTTAAGAATAAATTGTTGTTTTATTGAAATTAATAATAGACGTAGCATTCCCATGCATGATAATATATTAACATAAAGTAGTGGTAGTGAATACATATAACAGAAACATTAAATTGATTTAATTATGTAAATTTCAATTCCTTAATAACGTAAATGTAAAACGAACTTATAATTTTAGAATGAAGAAAACATAACAATTAAATTTAGCTTGAAAAGAAAAATGAATTAAGAACATTTAAACAATAAATATACAGTTATTAATAGTTGTACAATTCTGTTAAACTTACTTATGTGCTTATATATTTTACTCAAGTAAAGAATATTTTTTCTTAAAATTACAAATGATATTAATAATAAATAAATAAAATATTAGAAAAAGAGATTTGTCTTTATGTGATCCCGAATACGAAGTACAGACTACAGAGTTTGATCGAATACGAAGTGAGGATGTAATAAATTCTTGACAGTGGTTCAATGAATTTGGTGAGTACAGTTCAAAAACAAGGAAAAAATGCCGGAAACCAGTGACCAGTCCAACCTCTAGGCCTCCTTTTGTCTAAATGACTTTATTTATACGGTATTAGTTGTATAATGGAGGGAGCGTACAGGGATGCACACGGTCGGGCTTTGAGGCTACCAATTGGTTTAATTTTGTTTTCAAATTAAAGTTGAAACAAAGTTTATTTAAAGTTAAAAATAAAATATTTAATTAAGAACCAGAGATTTTCAACGTGACATTTTAAAGCCCATTTGAATGGAAAGTGTTTAGAATTTGTTGCGTAAAAAAAGTTTTGAATATTTTATCTCATTAATAATAAATATATACGTATATTTTTATAGATATATTTTATTAATAAAATTTTAAAAAATCCATTAAACCTAGAAATTTTTATTTGATATCGTCGATTTGGGTGTAGAATATCCGAGCTTGTAAAAAGAGTACCGTGAATCTTCCTTCAACAAAAACCTGAGGTTATATTATTCTATTAGTCGTCAATGAGAATGATGCTAAAAATGATTATGTAGGTTTTAGGTAGGCCAAATAAACGGCCCAAGCCCGGATAAGAATTCTGTGGACTCCCATCTTCCTTTTAGAAGCTTATTATATGTCTTGATCCAAAACAAAACAAAAAAACAAAAAAAGTGGAAGACGTGTTACAGGAAACGCTGGAATTTAGGCCCATAGGGATCTGGTTTTGAAAGAAGAGTACGCATCAAGCAATGCGTTATTAAAGATTCGTCGAGACGGAGAAAATAATCATTCTTTGGTTTTTCAGGTTTCAATCCTCCCCAGAATTTGTGATCCAATGCTTGAATTTTACCTCTGGGGATGATGCCTTTTTTGTAAGAGACTGACATTAAAATGGAAACGAAGGAAAAAAGGTGCAGGATCTGGTGGCCTTCCCACCTCTCGTCCACGTTTCAATCCCATTCCCGGTCCCACTCCTTCACTTTCTTCTTTGGTTGGCCCATTTTCTCCAAATCCTCCTCTGAGCCATCTCTGGATATCGTTGTGGCCTTTTCTCTGAAAGATTACGAACTTGCTTCACTAAATCTTCAGGTATAAACCTGTGTGCAATTCTTCTTTATGGGTTTTACATTCCCCTCCCTCCTTGATTTAGCGTGATCTGTTGATGGATTCAACTGGGTAGGGCTTCTTTTTTCATTTTTTTTTAATTTTTATTCATCAGACGAATGTTAGTTTCTGATATACTCCGGTCTTCCTTTCCTGGTTCTTCTTCTGTTCTGCTCTTCGACCCATGTTTTGCAATTTGATTTATTTTTTACATTTGAATTTTGTTTCCCGATTTAAGTTTCGTCTCTGCTTTCTTTGATATTTGAAAGAAGTGGAAAAAGGAAAAGGAAATTTGTGCAGATACATATCAGCTAAAATGGTGCCATAAATGATATACAGTTTGAGGTCTCTCTCCAGTCCAAGAAGTCCATATCTCTTATTTTTCTTTAGAAACATGCTAGCTTTAGTTGCTTTATAATGCGCATCTGGTAGAAACATGATTTGGACTTGCAAGTTGCAAGCTCTTTTCTATTTAGGTGTTGATTCCTTCTCATGTTTTTCTGCTCAGCAGGTTACCACTTCTATTCTTCTGACTATTATTGATGATTTACTTAAAGGAAAAGAGATTATTTGTTGTTTCTTATAAGATCATACCTGCAGATGCCTAAGGAGGAGAAAATTCTCCTGTTATATTTTAGAGGGAAAACAATTAACCCCGAGTAGGATCCTCCTGTTCTTAAGAAACTACCATCTAACCAAATTGACATACAAAAGTAAATGCATATGGTTTTTCTACCTCTACTCTTATTTTTAATCTTTTGTTGGTTACTCTCAGATATGCATGCATTTCTGCGATTTGATATTTTTAGGATCTAAGTTTCTTATCCTAAGAAATTGAAGTGATGAGTATGACTTCTTGATTATCATTTTGTTTCCTTTAAAAAATCCTCATTTTCTCAAGTACTTTTAAGCAGAGTTCATGAAATCCTTGAATACAAGTGAAAGTCATTATCTCTGATATTTCTCATAGTTGTGCCTCTTTCTGTTATCCAGGGGATTCTTGACCAAACAAATGAAATGATGCCTCTATCTCTTCAACGTAAATGCACTTTCTCTTTGCTGGGTTATTGTAGAACAGATTTCAGCAGCAATGGCATTAATTCTGCAAGTGAAGGAGAAAAGCATACCAACTTGGCCAATCATCACATATATTTTCATGGTTATGAAACTTCGTTTGTGGGAAAGAATGTTGGGCTGGACTGTGGATGCTACAAAGTTGATGGATCCCTTGAACACTATAGACTTGCTTCCATTCAAAATGGTAGCTGGGCGCAGCTTGTCTGTACTTCTTCCATGAGTATGGATGACAAAATGCAGTTGATTCCTGAATTACACCACATACATTGGAATGGTGAGACTGTGTATACGTTAGATCTCCACGTATGTAAGTCATGATCACTTCTACTGCAGCATCATTTTTTTTCTCTAAATTTTTATTTCTTTATTACTGTTTTTCATTGTATCCTATCTCTTGTTTGTTCATGCACTACGTTCAGGTAGTCATTTATGAAGTCCCTAAATTTGGTCTGCACCATTATTCACTGGGGTCCCAGAGTTTACCTGACCAAACTAAAAGCCCTACCAAAAAACCCAAATGGGTGGAAGATCTTCAACGAAAGAAACCATGCCTTGACCTGGTAATATTACTCATAAAATTTGTTGTTATACAGACTGGTAACAAATGTGTTTCATCATTATTAATATTTTTCATTTTGCATGAGCAGGATGGTGTCATTTTGGCTATTAACTGTGTTAATACTGCCAAGATCTGTTCAGAAAGACATCTGCCAGGGGAAGGATCTATGATTCCATTTAACCTATGGATGTAATTTCCTCTACATAAGCATATGTCTGATTTTCATGATTCTTTTGTTTTGAGTTTGTTATCACTGATCTACTGATTTTGCAGGATAACTACCTTTCCATGGAAACTTTTTGCTGTATTCGTGGCTTCGTTCTCAACTTTCCTTTTTATCATTCTTCAATGTGTCCATTTCCTTCTGAATTGTCTATCGCACTCATGCATTTATGTCACCTTGGCAAACCTATTCCACAATACATGGAGAATTATTGAAATACGTTGCTCTCAGTTCCTCTATTGGCCAATCTTTCTTCAGAATTATGGTCTCAGGTAATTTGGATTCTGTTATTCGGTGCAAATGAAATATCTTTAGTCCATGTTTTTTCTTTATCCAATTAGCTATTTATCATGAAATTCAATATTGATTTATGGTGATTCAGAAGAGATACATGTTATTTCTCATCCTGTTGCCTTATTAGTTTAGAGAATAATAGTGACAGGTTTGTTAGAGATATAGAAGTCCAGTCAATTAAAAAGATTGCATGCTTTAGATGAATGTTGAACCCACATGGATCGCATGTATACTTAGCCTGACTTTTAGAGGTTTTTAAAGAGACTGAACTGTTTAAAACAAAAAAAGGGGGAAAAGGGGGGGGGGGGGGGGAAGCATTGAAATGACTTTAAATATAAACTTGAAAGCAGAAAAACAAGAAGGAAAATTGGAAGATAATTCTCAACTTAACTTTGAATGAATGTTTCCCAAGAAGAGCCAACAAATGTTGTGCAAAAATTACAGTGGTAGGAGAGGTACAATAATGTCCATTCTGCTATGATTTAATGCGTTCCTCAGTATCTTTAACCCGGATGGTGTTACCAAATGACCAAGAGCAGTCTCTTTCTCTTCTTTAGTACATCAAGAATATTTGCCCATGTGAAGTTTGAGATATCCCGCCTAATTTGTGGTTCTCTTCCTATTAAATATGTCAGGTGTCAATCCTGTGTTGAATATTCTGAGAAAGTTGCACTGCATAGGCATTCCATGTGGTTGAGTCTGGTGGTTGATGCTCTTCTAGGAAACTTGTTTGGAATTGCTTTATGGTCTCAATCCAAACCTGCTTGCCTGTTGGTTTCAAACTTCGCCAGTGACTTCACTAACCATTTCTTACGTGGTGGTTGTGTATGGCTGATGGGAAATCCAGCAGGGTTCAAATTGAATACTGAACTAGCTGGCGTATTTGGCATGATGTCCCTGGATATGATTCAAATTTGGTCTACCCTATGGTCATTCATGGGTTTTCTCTTCATTCCAATGTTCAGAATGATTGCTTTATCTGGGATCTTCTTAGGTCTCTCTGCGGCTGCTGCTTTGATGATTGACATGATTTCTCTTTTAACAAAACATGTGTTTATTCTTCAGTGGTTGCTCTCAGTTCTTTATTCACAGCAGATCCAGGCACTAGCAGCTTTATGGCGCTTTTTCCGGTAAAATCAGTGAGGGCTTTCTGGGGAACCTTAGATCTGTTTCATTACATTTTTAATCTTGAATCTCTTTCTTTTTCTGTTTTGGACCCATAAAGTCTTGCATTTGCATTGTGCAATTATGGACATGAGGGGCAATAGATAACAAGTGCTATAATTTCTATATGTGCAATCTTGTGCTGCTCAGAAATCTGTCAATATTCCAAATGCAAGCCAACTAAGCAAGCTACTGAAACTTTTCCGTTTCTTCGTTGTGAAGAAACTGGATGACCAATAGTCTAAGTTTAGTATGCTACTTCAGTATTTTAGTTTTCTCACTCGGTTGCTGAATGTCATGCAGGGGCAGGAAGTGGAATCCTCTTCGCCAGAGATTAGATAGCTATGACTACACCGTGGATCAACATGTTGTTGGCTCCCTTCTCTTTACACCGCTGTTACTTCTACTACCAACTACGTCTGCTTTCTATACATTCTTCACCATAATGAACTCTGCCATCAGTTTTATCAGTGTAGTTGGCAAGGTCAGCATATTTGTAATTCATGCTACCCCGTACAGCAAAATTGTACTATGGTTGATAAAGAAGAGAAGGTTTCCTGCGGGCATATGGTTTGAATTTATTTGTTATCAGCATAGTGCTGTTCGTTCTGCTGCAATTGGAGCTTTGGATTTGGTTGGCACATCATCTGGAAACTCAAGAAAAATCCACAAACGTACTAGTAGCAAATCCGCTGTTTTGGTTTCCTTCCTGCATAGCAACCATTTGAAATCAGGTAGGGCCTCTAATGTTACACTTCAAACTTGTGATAGTTTTGAGGAAGGATGCCACAGTATTATAGGAATTATTTGCCATGAAATTCTTGAATCAGAATCTTTATCCAATACTTCTCTTATGCTAAAGAAACTATTTACTTGACACTCAGGCCTCTAATGAGTTCACCGGTGCAATCGTAGTGATTAATAATCCTTGGATATGATTAGGAAGGATAGATCACCAGTTAGCTTACTTCCTAACAAATTAAACCCTGTTTCATGGTTCATGACAATGTAATATGCTAGCAAGCTAACTCGTGGAAAATGTGTTTCAGGTGAACTAGTTCAGTCAAGCTATGGATATTTTCATTCTGCGATTTCTCGGTCATATTTTGCTTCATCAGCCTATGGCATTCTAACAGGACAAAGGTGATTGATCTCTTTCATTCTCACTGGCATTTCCTATTTCCATCTCCTCCTTTCTTGCCTTGTTCTTCGTGGAGTAACTCTTGTTTTCTTCACTGTGTTGGTTGGTTGCTTCATAATATTCCCCTGCTTTCTCACTCTGCAGAATTCCCTCTGCTCCATGGACTCTTCCATCATCAAGATTGCCATGGATTGTTATCCCATGCAAGGAATACTGGTGGCTTTGCTATGAAGCTGTCTTTGCATGTAGAGAGAATTGACACTTTCTTTTTCAGAGGATGAAAGTTTGTTTCTTCTCACTGTCCCTTATTCATTTGTATTTCTTCCATATCATGGAAATGTTTTAGCCACGGCGACCATAAATTTCTGGGATCGGCCGTTGCATTGATTTTGTAGGTTAATTTTGCTCAGGCGTAGAATTACTCACCAATTTATTATTTCTTGCATTAGACTAATGTAAATCCTTGTTCATAACTAATGCAATTACAAAGAATTTTGAATTTCTCAGCCAACC
>JAOXNR010000001.1:12517520-12529396 GCA_028571225.1 Parsonsia alboflavescens | reverse complement strand
AATCGTGACTGTCTTTCCTGGTCAACCTTTTCAAGTCATTGGTCGAGATTAATTCACATCACCAACCTTAATATGCAAATCACCATTCTTTCTCTTTTGCTACAGTCATTGATCAAGAGATGTTTTTATCAAACACACTCTATTGGCAAGATCAAGTTCGTCATTATTGGAGATTGATGGATGTTGAGGAGAAAAATATACGGAATGTCATGGACATGAATGCTTTCCTTGGTGGATTTGCAGTTGCAATGTGTACATGGCCTGTTTGGGTGATGAATGTAATTCCTATAAGCATGAATAATACTTTATCGGCTATTTATGATCGTGGCCTGATCGGTGCTTTTCATGACTGGTATGAAGATATTACATGTTTAATCTTTATAAATTTCACATATTTAACATGAATGTTAAAAATCATTTTCTTGCAATTTTCAGGTGTGAACCTTTCTCAACGTATCCACGTTCATATGATCTCTTGCATGCCAATCATCTATTTTCTCACCGTAAAAACCATGAAGAAGGATGCTTACTGGAGGACATCATGTTGGAGATGGACCGTATTTTACGACCTCAGGTAACTAGTTTGTGCCATTACGCTCGACCATTTTCATGGACATCAGAAAGCTGAACTCCATATGATTCTGAAATTGGTAAACATCAATTAATGAAAACCAACATATACGAAAGCGGAACTTTCATGCATGCCTTTCTTGATTCACTCTAGAATGTTGGGTCCATTTTCCATTAATCTGTTTCAGATGCATTAACCAAATCAAACTTATTGAATGAATTCATCATTGGATTACTGAATCTTTGAATCCGAATTCTATATACACACCCTCATGTGGATTCGTGTTTGCAGGGGTTTGTTATCATTAGAGATGAAGAATCAACAATTACCCGGATTAGAGATCTTGCACCCAAATTCCTTTGGGATGCCCAGTTGCATTATTTGGAAAATGATCAGAAGAAAACAGAAGCAGTTTTATTCTGTCGAAAGAAGTTCTGGGCAATAGTTTAAGGTATAGAAAAAAGACCCACAGAGCCCTTTAAGGTTTTTTTCTGTTGTAACTAGGAACACAACAGCCCTTTGTAATATAGGACCACGGCTGCACCACATTCTTTCTTCCTGTGGTAGTCGAATTCTTGGTGGGTTAATTATATTATTACGAGTCAATTTTGTAAATACACAGCCGCAGATTTCATTTCTTGAACTTGCTAGTCTTAAAAAGACCCTCTCTAGTAATAATTGAAGGAGAGAGAGAGAGAGGCCTAGAAGACATTGAAACATGGTAAAAAGTGGTGTTCTCCCTCCGGCAGTCCATGCATTTCTGAGGTGGATAAGAGAAATCTTCAAAGAAATGGAAGAAAGGATAATTTAGTAATTACAGAAGGAGACCAAAATGGAAGAAACTCTGAAATCTTGCTCCTAATACGTCAAAGGTGGAGGGAAGACACCACTAAATTGAAGATTGACATGACAATACAACCCCACGCCTGTCGGGGCCTTGCTATGCCCCAGCCCAGCCCAACCCCACTCCTCCCTGAGCAGCACCTGCCGTAAAGACATTGCCGGCGGTGGTCCAGTTCCTGTTAAGTTTTGGCGATAAGAGCCGATTATTTAAGTTACAGGAGAGATTGTTTTATCATTTTGAAAACTTTTTCTTTTTTATTTCTGTACATAATAATTAAACTCGACAATTTCCTTTCATGGTAACTTTTTTTTTTTGCTTTCGAATTACTTGCTATAAATTCCCAGTTAAAAATCCATGTCTGTAGTTGGAATTAGAAGAAGACGAACCAACAAGAGATTTACATCAAACGGGCATTCATAATTTCATACCACAAACCTCACGATAACAGTACGAACTGAGAGCCTCCTATAGCAAATTTTGTTCTTCCTTAAATATTGTCACAACCTCCAAATATAAATTCCCACAGCAAAACATATCTCTCTCCCCTTCACGAGAGATCATATATTAATACGTACACTCGACGTACGTACTCTCCCTGGCCCTCTCCACACTTGAACATTTAATTTTTCTTCTTCAATCTCAAGTACATCTTCTGTTGAATTCTTTGTCTTTTTCTTTAAGATAAATAAATGTCACATCTTGAAGATTACCCTGGGAGAGCTACACTTTTACTCATGTTGCATATAATTTACTGAGTTTAACTGTAAGATTGCTATTTTTTCTATTTAATTAGTTTAATTAACATGAAAAGCATGACTGATTAAAGACAAGCCAGCCAACTAATTGAATAAGGCTTTTACCATGTTGTCTCAAAAGTTACATATATTAAAAAACGGTTTTGCTAATGTGCGCGCTCCAACCGTTACCGTAACAGAATTGTTGCTACAGTGCTCATGCAATCAATCAAGTGGAGCAAAAATTTCATTACAATAACCGTTTGAGCGGGCATTAAGGCTCGCTCCCGAGCGCAACTTGGCAAATTAGTATAAAAAAAAGGGAATCCATCCTGTATCTTTGTTTAATCCTTTCATTTGAAATTGAATGTTTATATTTTCTATTTAAATTGTTTGAAAATAAACGTTTCATTATCTAAATTAGTAAAAAATTTATCTAGAAATTGATATTGTCATGCTTAAAATGAATTAAGATAACTTATTTTCTTAAAATTCATATAAGTCAAAATGAAACATTTAATTTTGGAAGAAAGAGTATAACATTTCATTGATTAACTAGTTCTAATTAATTTCTTCATTTTAATTAAAGAATGGGATCTTATTACTATGTATTTTACGAAATAGTGTTGAAAATTACTCTCGCATACTAGTAATTAATTGAATATATATATATATATATATATATACACATTCACATAGAATTAATTAACTCTGTATTGATCAAATAAATACACATAAATATGCATTTTATAACATTTTAATATGTATCTGTATCCATAGACATTATAAACACGAAGGGGGGACATATATATAATGAAGGAAAGGTATAAATAGCAATGGTAAGAGAAGAAAACTTGAGCCATCCTTTTGTGTGTTTTAATTAAAGAAGGGTACGGTGGTTTATAAGTTATACATTATTCAATATGGAGCCTGCACAGAGAAATGCGATCCTTAGCTATATTATACACATATTAATTAATGACAGTAAATTAATTAAACGACAGTATCTGATCAGTGATTCATAAAGACGAAAGATGATCTCACCATGTAATGTTAAAATAAATTAGAAGCTCATGGTCAGTCTTATGGTGTCACCAAGAATACCGAATTTTTGCAGAGAGTTGAGTGAGGACAACCACAGATCAGGTTGAAATATTCGTATTTATTTTGTAAAAATTTTAGGACCCATTCCATCAAAAGGTCCTAAACTGTACTGCACTGTACAGCACTCAGATAGATGGATAGAAAGACGGATCAATGAGGAAAACGAGAGAGAAGGCAAAAGGAATGAGTTAAAAAAAAAAAGACTGATAGAAATGGACGTTGGATCAGTTTTTTTTTTAAAACTCGGAATAATATCGAAGGAAAATCAAATCAAAGTCTCCCAGAAGCAACAAACTTGAAGCAAAAGAGAAAAAAGATCAACAAAAACAAAACAAAATTAAAGTTAGGCAACAGCAGCAGCAGTGGAGTGTCAGTCAGTCCAGTCCAGTCGTGCTACTGTTTTCTCTAAAAAAACAATCCTTTTCTTCATTTCTTTTGTTTCACCACTACTACTTCATAAATAAATGGCGCACGTGAAAGTCAGTGCCACCATAACTACAAGCTTCCAAGAAAGGGGAAGAAAGAATGGGAATTAATTAATTAAAACTTGTGTAAGTTTTCTTGAACGAATGAATGATCGGTCTCACTGCTAGTAATTTAGTAGCAGTACAGTACAATGGTCTAGCTACGTATCAGAGATGAATGAGAGATCAGACACGTGTCGATCAGAGAGTGGGAGGTGTGGCGTCCCATTGATCGTACGGTTGCTGATGTTTCTGAGGAGAAGGAGGGAAGAGTTTTTTCTTTTCGGTTTGGTTTTTGCTGGTGTCATATGGATGGGGAAGAGAGGGAGAGAAGAAGGAAAGGTCAGATCAGTAGTCAAAATCATATCGCTCTCACATGCATTTATGGAATTGTCACATCAAAATGAAAAACTGAGGAAAAGGGAATCAAAAAAAAAAAAAAAACTCAACTAACAATAGAAGAAGAAGAAGACTAAAGAAAATGAAATGAAAGACTCTACGACGGGAGGGCTCCTGTATTTGTTTTTTTCCTCTTCCTTCTCCTTCAGTCCTTACCCACTTGCTGCCAAACCTTTTCATTTTTTTCCAAATTATTAAGCTTTTCAGTTCAGTGTATGTACACAAAATATTAGAGAAGGGAGAAATTCATAGAATAAATTAATTAAGGTCCATTTCAATTGAAGCCTAATACCTGTGAGTACAGAAGAAAGGAAAAAAGTAACCAAAAGAAATTAAAGTTTCAGGTTATCTATCTATCTATAAATGTCTCCCATGACCCCCGGTTGGAATCAATGCCAGGTCCTCTCATTCTAATATCCCATGAAGAAAAGTCAAAGAAAATACTAATCTAATCTTTCCTCATATCCTATCATCCATCATCTCCAACACTCCCATCTAATTTTCAGAACCATGAGAAGGAAATCAAGCATACGTGGTTTTCCTTTTCTTTTCTTTTTTAAATTTTCAGAAAGAATTAATTTAATTTTTTGAGTTTGTCTGTCTGCATTGCATTAACTCTTCCCTGTCTTATTATTAGACATAAAAAACCGTCCCAGGTCGTCACATCATATGTCAAAGAAGGAGACTTTGTGCTTAAAAAAGATCAAAAAAACTAAAAACCACTATTCCTGCTTAGATATATTATAGGAGAATAAGCTGAAGGGCCTTCAAAGTGAAGTACTACTAAACATGAATTTTCTTTGGTCAGCTACTGATTGTTGGATATCACGGGAAGGGAAAAACTCCGATAAAAAGTCTAACAGTGATTCCCACAAATCCCTTAACACCAAAAAGGAAAAACAAAACTGCAGTCACTCTTCTTTCCTCTGATAGTAAATCATGCTTTTTTTTCTCTTCCTTCCTCTGAATCCAAAAGTGAAGAACCACTATGCCATATGTGGAACTATATAAGTTTCGATCTATATGGTAATAATATTCTTTCTACCAATTATTTGATGCTGTAAACACTTGATGATTTTCAATGGGAAAATAAAATCTTGGTAGTGGTGGGTGCGTTACAAAGGGGAAGTAAGGGCCCTTTTCTTTTAAGGGTCTTTTGAATGTTTCTTTTTTGAGGTGTATATACATATGAATATGCGAGGAGAAAAAGAAAGGGAGAAAGAGCCCACAATCTTTGCTTTTCTACTCAATTATCACTTATCAGAAGGCCACAAAACAAAATCTCACTTGCACTCAATTGTGCTGCACTTCTTGTGATGGTAGGGTTTGCCAAAATGGCTCAACAGTTGGAAGTCAAACCAAGTTTGAGAAAGTGGATTTTGCTCGGTTGTCCTTTTACTTTTTTTTTTTTACATTTCTTTCTCCTAAATTTCCAACCAATTCAAAAATATATCATATGTAGTTATATCACTACTCTTTTACCCCTTTGCCCTTTCCCCCCTCCCTCTAATTACCCGATCACTAATAATACAGGAAAGAAAATAAAAAATACCATCCCTTCTCGTTAAGTTTACCTCTTCATGATGTTTTATCAATCAAGAGTCATGCAAGATCCTATTCTCATAAAACTTACATGAACTATCATGTGTCCCAATTAATACATATTTTTTTACTAATATTGTAACAAAGTAATTGTTTATTTTATATTATTAAATAATTTATTTATGTCTCTCTAGAAAAAAGTCATGGGACCACCATAATGATCATCACTAAACTTTGATTTTTATTACTACAACTAGTATAACTGTTTTCTTCCCCCCTTTCTCTCAATTTTCCCTTTTAATCCCATGGGTTGGATCATGTATGGATCCACTTGCTGGTTTTAGTTGCTGCCTCCTTATGTCAGGGTCCCTTTCCCTTTCTCAAAGTGAGCAAGTTTAATGTAGTATAGTAATATTTGTTTAATTAATTATTTATTTATTTATTCATATTTAAATCAAAAGGTAGGATAAAAATCATTACACTCACCTACGTAAAACTTTAAACTTTCCATTTCCGGAAATTAATCTTTGTGAGTGAAATCGCCTTTTGCAAGCTCTAGGATTCGAGATTAGTGTCGGCATTCACCTATCCTTGAATATCGACAAAATACTTATAATATTGTATTAATTTGTTCTCCTCTGATTAAGCAATCCCACATTAATTAAATGATGTTTTAGTAGTATTATATACTTATTCCCTCCGTTATTAAATATAAGTTATTTTAACTAACTCATTAATTATAAATAATTATTATTAGTTAATTAATTTTTTAAGATGTTCTTTCTATATTTTAAAGGTTGATTAGAGAATATTTTAGAATAAAAAAAATTTTCATTATTTTTTATAAAAATGACTGCTAGTGATTTATATTTAACGATAAAGAGGTTGTATATTTTAATTTCCAGTGGGTAATCAATTTTCTACCTAGCCCCACATGAATATAATATTTCCTCCCTTATTATATTCACGGCTTCTTTCCAAAATTAGAAACCCGCTAATTAAATGAAATATATTCGGGTCCCCGCTTGTCGCAATTAGGGGGATTACAATTGCTGACATTGCTATTATAATATTATTTGTGGCATTTTTCTTTGGAATATTTTAATTTTCGTCCAATTTCTCATACATTGAATGAGCTCATCATGCATGGTCAGATCTTATTGATTAACAACATAATATCTTTATTATTATTATTATTATCAGACCTTATAATGATTAATCTTCTTCTGTATAGATAGATATTAAGAAAAAGAAACAACAAATAACCCAAAAGACTTTCCTCTTCAATCATAATTTGAAATAAGTCAAACTCTTTAAATAAATTACCGTAATTAATACAAATGGATAACATTTTTTTCATTTTATTTACAAAGAAAAAAATTTAATAATTACATATTATTTTAAGACATTAAAAATTAAAAAAAAAAGGAGGAAAGAAAAGAAAATCTTAAATACTACCTTCGTCTTATAATATAACTCGTTAGTCAATAATTTCATATAGATTAAAAAATTTTAAATAATGTTATGTTATGTTAATTATCAAATATATTCCTTTTTTTCTTTTCTTAATAAATATACATATATTTTTTAGGATAAATAAATAAATATATCCATAAAAGATAAAAATATCAAAAAAAAATAATAATAATATATTGATAATTATAAAATAAGTTACTTATATATTGGAAGGGGAAAAAAAGGGAAAGACAAAATGCGCGCAGAAGATGAGGATGTCGTCGATGAATTAAAGAAATGATTGGTGTCTAGGATTCCGCGTTTTTCGACACTCCTTTGGTTTCTCCAAGCAAGGATAGCTGTTTAGTATTCCTGTAATAATTTGCCACCTCGTGATCCTACTAAGAAACACAATCACACGCTAACATGCTCTCTCTGATTGCTCTAGACGACATTTTTAATTGCTATATTTATAATACTACGCCCCGAGGAATTATTTTAAAATTCACTTTATTGTAAAATAAATGTAATGACCAACAAAATATATATATATATATATATATATATATAGAGAGAGAGAGAGAGAGAGATTATTCGGTAATTATTTATGAATGAAATGTTTTATGTTTTCGGTGGTGGCAATCATCATAAATTATAAAACATTTTAAGCGCTTTTTATTTATTTAGTTCTATAAGTTTGGATCAAAATACAGTTCCATTCCAAATGTTTATTCAAAGTTATAATAGTCCATTATGTTTTTACGAGTAACTATTATGGTTTTGAATAAATATTTGAGATGAAAATATATTTTGATTGAAACTTGTGAGAATATATATATTAAAAACCTAACATTTTAATATTTCAATTGAATTAATCGGATAAAAATTGAATTAAATTAAATATTGATGTTAAAAAGAAAAATATTGGAGAGTCAAGACATTTGTTAATGAAAATTAGAAAGGATTGGTAAATTAATCATATAGCCCGCTTCATCGCGTGTGGGTCGAACATGGCAACAAGAGTTGAATTTAAAATTTCTATTCTAATACTATCTCCGTCTCATAATATAAGACATTAATCATCATTTTACATGAATTAAGAAGTCATGTATCTATGTTATATCAAAAATACATTTTGTCTCTTGTCTTAATAATTGGATGACTTATCCTTTTTTTTTATAATAAGGGATAAGAATGGAAGAAAAATTGATAATTACAAAACGACTTATATTATAAAATAGATAAAACATCAGTAAGTGACTTATATTTTTTAACCAAACGAGTATTGTGTTAAATTTTCACTTGTTGAAGAGGGACAAGGTGGAGAGGGTGGAGTGGAAGTAAATGAATGGAGGAAGACCATGAATAGACATTGCATTTTATATAAATAGAAGTGTAGTGAATGAATGGGCATATGGGCAAAACCAAAATGGCTTTGTCAAAACCTCTCAAATGTTTTATTTCGCAGCTTTTGGGCCATCATTTCATCAGGTCAAACCTGGCCAACCTTTCAATTTCCCTCTTTAAAATGGAACGTGTCTCCTCCAAATTCAAACTCTTAAAAAGAAAAGAAAGAAAAAAGAGAGAGTTTGTGGAGATAGATATATCAGTTGAAGGGATTTGATTGGTGGAATGTGCAAATATATATATATTGATGATTCCCAAATGAATGGGAATTAAGAGGTCTTCTACTTGAGCTTGACTAGTGAGTGACTTGACTACCTCCTACAAAGTTAATAGTAGTATATAAAATACATCAATCCCCAATTTCTCACCACTATTTATGGCAACCAAATTGTAACATTCTTGACTCCTTGGCCATCCACAAGTTATAGTAGACACTATTTTGTCAAAATTCACCTGCCAGCCACTTCCCTTAAATGGAACCTCACTCCTCTCCCCAATTACTTGTTATCTAATCACATATCACCAACATCAAATCACCCCCCCCCCCCCCTCCCCCTTTCAACAAAGCACCTTGCCAACTTTGTTTAGGGGAATAACATGACGTTTGATGCATGCAAGTAACTACTAATGGTAATAATAGGATCACCATGGTTGATCGTAATTTGAAGAAATATACCTGACGTCTAATCTTTTATATAATGTAAAAATTATATATTATGATATTTATATTTTTATTATTAAATTAAAATATTCAATTTCATAATTATAGTCCCAAAATGAGGTTTTTCTAACAGATCCCTTTTAAAATAAATAAATAAATAAAACCCACAGTCTAAAATGTTTTGGCATCATCCACCTATCAAGTTAGAATGTCTATTATTGCTGCACCTCTCCTATTCCCTACGATTCCTTTTAAGAGCAACTAGGGAAGAAGGAACCAAAGAGCAATCACCAGATTACCATGTGGCCGTACAAACTATCTATGAATATATTTTAAAAAAATTATATGTCATGAAAATAATAATAATAATAGCTGAAAAAGAAAAATTTCTGGACATGGAAATGTTTTAAAGACAGTTCGACAATCAACGAACATCATTACTGGAAAAGTATTATGAGGTACTACAATATAATAATTGATTTGATAGCTATAACCTGTCCTCTGAATATATATTTTCTATTGTGTAATCTTTTCACCCATATAAATGTTTCCCTTGCGATCAACCAAATGAAGATATTATTTTGTAATGCAATAATTATGGACTTTAAATTGTAACCA
This sequence comes from Parsonsia alboflavescens, assembly GCA_028571225.1. Classification (NCBI taxonomy): domain Eukaryota; kingdom Viridiplantae; phylum Streptophyta; class Magnoliopsida; order Gentianales; family Apocynaceae; genus Parsonsia; species Parsonsia alboflavescens. Next base: position 12,519,597 of record JAOXNR010000001.1, on the reverse strand, counting down.
TTTTATTATTATTATTATTATTTTGAGGGGTAGTTGAGGTTGCTTTGGATATAGTTTGGGAAATTATTTTGTGATGTATAGATTCTAGTTTTGGAAAGACTACAAACATATGTACTAGGAGATTTTTTTTTTTTGGCCTTAAGAGAAATAGTGAAGGAATCTTTGACTATATGTGCAAATTCAGGTAAATAATCCTAAAGTTTAATATAGGTGTGTGTGAAAATACATAATACAATTAGAATATGGTGAAAGTTTATAAATAATTGGATTATAAATTATAAAATAGATGAAATGAAAATGAGAGAAAAGATTAGATTGTTAATTCTATTAAAAGAAGATGAAGAAGGAAAGACCAATACTCGAGATTGATTAGATATATGTATCTTTTACTATGTTGACGTTTTTCTTTATCACACATATAAGCAAAAATTGACCTTAACTCCGGTCAAGAGGCCAACATCAATATTCAAATATTTCATTCTACTGATAAAAAATAATTAATAATAATAATGGCAACTTGGACATTTGACCTGATAAGAGTATGTGGAATTTGATAGTAACTAACAATAAGTAATAATCTCAATAATTTTATTTCCTCTCTATCACCATCATCTTGAAAATGCAACACTAAGCAACCTAACCTTCTCATATATCAAAGCTAGGAAAATTTAAGAGATAAATGACTTTTTCTATATTAACTAAATTTAAATAATTTATTGAATTAACCATCAAAATAAAAATAATTTCAAACAATGATTTAGTGGGTAATTTTTTATTTGGAAATTGGAACGGATAATTTTTTGATGAAAGCAAGGGAAATATTTGGATGTTGAATAAATTGCATGCATAAGCATAATGAGGGATGGGGTTTTGTGTCTTTTGGGTATTGAAAAGACAAGTCAAACGTCAAATCGGAGGAGTTCTTATCATAAGACAGTCAGTGAGGAGTTGTCAATCAAAAGCGATTTCTTTTGTTTGTGAGGGTCTCCTCTCTCTCTCTCTCTCTCCTCTTTAATCCCAAAGTTAGTACCAGTTCCTTGTTATTTTATTTTATTTTTTTAATCCCTCAAAAAATACGCGTCTTGTATTGGAGTTCTCTTTATAAAAAAAAAAATAAAATAAAATTGGGGGATAAATTAAGTGAATTAAATGAGTCAGTTTGTCTGGATTCTTTATTTTTAGCCATTTAATTGAATTTTGAAAACTCTATTTTAATTTTCTTTTTTTGTAACTTATAAAGATGAAAAAGGGACTTCAAATTTTTATTACATACCATCTACTTTACACTTAATATATAAAAATTGCATAAATTTTATAAATTTATTATTACACATAAGTGATCTTTTAATATTTTCGGGGCTAATTGTTAATTTAAAAATTTGGAGACTAGAAAATGTTCTCTAGCTCGTGTAAAAGTCTGGTCTCACGTGCATCAGAGGCCAAAGTCCAGTTCCAGTACCCACAAATTTAAACTCCAAGTTTTGGCACCAGTCCCGATATGACCCCCCAGACCCGGCCGACACGGCTCCCTATGCTCCTAACTCCTACCTCATCTGCACCCCCACCCTATTCTCCGTCTTCTACTACTAGTGTTTTTCTTTTGTTTTTTTTTTTGCCCTTTTAATTTTTTAGGGAAAAAATCATTTCAAATCGAATTGACGTGAAAATGACATTAAATCTGTAACTTGATATTTATTGTTACATAAAAGTCAAAATTTTTTTAATATTTTTATTTATTGTGAAAATTTGTTCTCAATTATAAACAAGATAGATATTTAAATACATTATAATTTTATTAAATCTGCCATACTATTCTTAAAAACAGTGAGAAGAATATAATTTGAGATGAAATGTGTAATTTTCAAGAATTCATTTATTTACCTTTTTTTTTTTTTTTTTGAAAAATACAAAGGTCAAGTGAGGCTGCAACCCTGTGGTTATAGGGTGGCGTCGGGTCGGGTGCTGTGGGGCAAAGGAAGGGACCATCTACCTGTCCTACAAGTAATTGTAAGTACAAAAAAGTGGTGAAGAGAAGAGAAGGTACTATGGTGAACTCCATCAAATAAATGCCACCAAG
>JAOXNR010000001.1:12500236-12515857 GCA_028571225.1 Parsonsia alboflavescens | reverse complement strand
CAAACTACTTTTTTTAAAAAAAATCAAATATCTTAATTTTTTGGTTTTTTTTTTTAAGATTTAGTTTAAAATATATATATATATATAATATTTAAAAAAAGACTGTTAAATTAAACCTTAACCGTTAAAAATTAAAAAAGTTGACATCAAACCTGGTTCAACCAATATTTTAATTTTAAAAAAAATAAAATAAAATAAAGATGGGCACATATCTCACGATCCAGACACAATTGCTAATTGCCATACAAGTTGGAGAAGCAAAAGATAAATGGTCAAAACATTGAAGCCCTTGAAGTTGAAGGTTGGAAGATCGAGCGGACTATCGATCGATATATCAACTTGAGCAGTATTATTTACTTCTTGTCCGCCATGAAGAGTGGTTACAATTTCTGAATTTAAAATAATAATAATAAATAAATAATGTTCTTTTTATTCTTGGTCAATTAGAAACATGTAAGCACAAAAATAAAAAATTAACCTCATATATATATTCTGGAATAATTGGTTCATCGGTCTAATTTGAATTTTTTTTAAAAAATGAAATATATAACAAATATTAAAATTTTATTCTCTCATCAAATTATTGCAAAATTTTCACCTAGAAAAATTTTCAATGAGGCAATAATTTGTGAGATGAGCTAATAAGTGGATGGAAGGGAAAAAGGCAAGTTGGGGACATATAATTGAGTAGTAATATGTGAAGAATATATATAATTGATCATTTGAGCGAACAACAACAACAACATCAACATTAGAAGTTGTCCCTTCCAGAATATTTTAGTGGGTGGAATTACAAGCACACAAATCATAGATCTTGAATGTGTTTGAAAACTGATTCATACATTGCTTAAAAAGAAATAAAATAATAGAAGTTAAAACATCAGACATCAATATGTCAAAGGTATAAAGGAATAAATAGCCTCCAATTCAATTGCTGGTCGACTCAGCAAGCATCAGCCTCTTTAAAATCACTTCTTTCAAACCCTAAATTAAATTTAAGCCTTTTCTACCAATTTAATATTTTTATTACGAGTAAAAATTTAATACAATATTAAGAAAAAAAAAATCTAGGTGATCTACTCATTCGATCTCTTACCATCAATTTAAAAGATTTATATTTTAATGTATTGCATTTGAGACTTAGGGTTGGTGTTAAAAGTGTCTCATCCTAACCGAGAATCTTCCCTTTTTTTTTTCTTGAGGGACCGGACAAAATAATAATATTCTAAGTTTTTTTCTTCTTTCATAGATTAAGAAGAATTTTAGAAAATAATGGAGTAATAATAATAATAAAAATAATCCATCCCTTCTATATCTATATTATATTATTAATATATAAAATTAGACTCGAAAGTACGAGAGGTTGACAAGTGTCATTTTATGAATGCTTAGGACAGAGTTTAACTATGTCTAAATCGATTATTTTATCTCTTTACCTGCTAAATAAATGTTAAAATATTTTAGAGAAATAGATAATAATGAGAGAAAGTCTCTAAAAAGGAAAAGAGATAATTACATGACAAAGTCTCAACAAAATAATAATAATATAAGACAAAAATGATTATTTTCTCACTCTAACGAGATAAGCAATGAGAGATTAAAGATTGCGTAAAAGGAGAAGGATCGATACGAGAGAACTTATACCTTTCTCGACCTTTTAGCTAAAATAAGTGTAGTATGTGTTCTTATCAATTTAAGTTTTGATACGTGAGCCATTGATCCATACGATATTAAAGCTATTTTTAGTCATTTTTTGTTGGATTCTGAAGTTTAAATTGCCCGATCAGTCAAAAAAAAAAAAAAACTAAAATTGAACTTACTACTATAAAATTAATTAATTAATTCTACTTAAGTCATTATTTATAAGTCACCGGTTATTATTTTACAAAATTAAGAAATTTTTTTTTCTTAAATTGCCCTTTATGCAAGATTTGAATAGAGAATCGAGTTTTGGATGGAAAGAGAGATAGATAGCTCAGACAAGGATAATAAATTAAAAACTGAGTTAACTATCTAATACACTAACAATGATGATTTAAAATTAGTGATAATAAAAGTTAGCTCTGATGACTTAAAAAATAGTGATGGAGAAAGTATGAATTCAATTAATTGAGTTTTTTTAAAAAGTAATTTAAAATTACAGATAGGAATCTCTCATTTTTTGATTTTCGATAAATTTTATTTTGATGGGATGGTGGACGATGGATTAAAATACTTTTTCTTAAATATATTTTTATTTTTAATTTTATTGTTTCATACTTGATAGTTGATACAATACTAATAATTCAATTAAAAGAAAAACAATGGACAGGTATCTAAGAAATAATTTGGGTGTGGCCCAGTTGTCAGTGGTCTATATCTAGCTAATGCTGTCCTATCAAATGACGAGAATCTCTCAGTTCGTGGGCTTTCATCCTTTTGTGGGCCAAACCTGACAGAAATCAATAGCCCAAAGTTAAAACTTGGGCAGGGTTAAGAATAAACTTGATGCTGAAGGGCTCATGAAAGCAAGAAAAGAACGTGAATAGTCAATTCGCCAGTCGCCACGTAATACAAAAAACAAAATTTTCGGGTCAGAGAAGCTTCATAGATAATACCACGTGGGCGTGGCAACACCTGAAAGTGGAAAACGACAACAACCTACCTCAATTTTGTCAAACCCCCAAAAAATTTGTGTTGTTAATCACAATCCCAATCTTCGAATATATCTTCTACCGTCAATTTCAATATTATCTAATAAAATAATATATATTATTCAATTTAAATAAAATATTATTGAAATTTAACATAATTTTTAAATAAAATATATCTATGTACTATGATGGAGGAGAAGTACCAGATATCCGAAGTTTTAAATCTTAATTAGATCCTAATATAACATTTCCGTGATCATTCTTTTCTTTTCCTTTTCATAAAAAAAAAGAAAAAAAAAAAAAATTCCCCTTGAATACAGGGGATTCCTCCGCGTTGGAACCGCGTCAATCTTTTCTAACAGTAGGGGAATAAAAGAATTTTGAGAATAAATATAAGTTTCCGAACCAATATGCCTTCAAATTTCCATGTGTTCTCACATCTTTCTGCTACCGACTTTTATCCCTTTGCTTTTGAGAGAATTTAAAATATAATTTGAACTGATTTCGGTAATAATTAATTTATTTGAATTAATTATAAATTGAGTTAATATCAGCGCTTTCTTTTACCGCAATCCACAATCTTCATATAACTAAGAAAAGAATCTTAATCCCAACAGCAAGAAAGTCGTCAACTTCCCCGATTTGGTCTGTATTTCTATTTTTATTTTTAAATGATTAAAATTGAAAATTTTATATTTTAAAATAAACAGATTTTTGATATAAAATTTTATTATTTCATCTTTTTAATTTAAAAATTCATATATTTATCTAATAATTTGAAGTTTTATCAATAATTATACAACTGAGAAGAATAACATGGATTCTTTATTAAATTAATACGACCAAAAGAAAAAAGTTGTGAGAATAATTTATTATATTTTGATATTTAAAAATTGGAAAGATTTTACTTTTTCCTCGAAAAACCTCTTTTACAGATTACAACCACTCCATTATTAGGTATTATCAGTGTAACCACAGAAATCTAGAGGCGGCAGTGAGCAGCGAAGATCATCAAATATAAATACGCCCTTCCCCGCATCCATCAACCCAGAATCCATCAACATATACAGTGGTCGTAGCATCGTTTGATTAAAGGGGCACTCTTTCACAACCTCTGAGAGAACTCATCACAGAGCTATTTCAAGAATCATTTGTTTCCCTCTTTAGACATGGATAAATCAGAACTGCCTCCTCCAGGTCTGTCCCTCTTTAATCTTTATTCCAGAGATTTTTTATCATCTTTTGCGTTCTTGGAACCCTGTTCCTGACTCTCTTTGTGGGTTTTTCCCTCATCTTTTCTTGAAGGGTATCCTGCTGAAAATCCTGCAACGGAGACGACGAAGAAGAAGAAGTGGTTTTCACGATCCAAGCCTAAGGGAGACAGAGGTTTCATTGAAGGATGGTAGGTTCTGCAAGCTTTCTATAAGAAAACATCATCAACTGCTTTACAGAGAATCAAAGTCCTTATCTTTTGCTGTTATTTCATTTATGTTTATGTAAGAGGATAATTGATTAGGCTAACCAAGATATATGGGTTTTTTCTTCTTTTTCATCCAGTTTATTTGCTCTATGTTGCTGCTGGATATGTGAGATGTGCTTTTGATTAGAAGCTAAGCCTGGAATCTAAGCAATCATGACGTGCTTGTGGGTGCAGCCTCTTTGCTCTGTGTTGCTGCTGGATCTGTGCAATGTGCTGTGTTTAAATAATAGTAGTACTTGGAATGGAATAGCCTGGGATCATCTGCTCTAGTTTAGATATCTTATTATATTTCTCAGGTTGTGTAATCCTATATATATACTCGATCTGACAATTTGTTGCTGTATAGTATGATATTTATGTGAATCAATAAATATTTGTATTTCGTAAAAGAAAGTATTAGTATTTTGAAGAAGAATTATATAGTTTATTTTGAACTCTCACGAGGAATCGCAGTGAAGGTCACTTATTAGTAATGGCTTGAACCTCCAAAAGATCATCATGTTCTGGAACAACTTCAGGGAAATATTTTAGTTGCTGGATAGCTTGATTGATTCATGAGATCCCCAGAAATTTGGACTATGAATGGAAAAATTCAGATTAATCATGAGGAAATTCAGTGGCAGAATCAAGAAATGGGCATCTGAATGAAATGAACGTGAGCTTTTTTGCCAATGAACATTCGCACACAGACATGAAAAATTTCTCGTGTTTCTGGATGCCATATATTATATTTCAGAGGAAACAACTGCAGGCCCGTTGAACATTTCTGGGTTTGAAACATGAATTATTCCCTTTATTTTTAGATATAAGAATATTAAAATTTCATGTCAATCTTTTGCACAATTTCAAAAGGGGGTATATTCCTCAAAGAACGTTGAGAACAATGTTTGAAATCGATATCCAAGGGTTCGTTTCTGGACCAACTTTAAGCGTCTTCTGGGAATATCTCATTGCAGATCATTCCTTATGAAGATATTTTCCAAATTAATCACAACAACAAAAAGCATTATAAATAATTCACATATCATGATAACTAATTGGCCATAACTCCAGTTGCTTCATACAAATATCAGAAGATGCATCTAGAAACAGAAGTTTCTATTATTAGTTGCAAGATGTTTGATAACAGTCTGTTCAAATAAGCCCCTTCACTGAAGGGAACAATATGATAGAAAATATACAGATACGCCAAGCAAAACTGCTTGCTGTATTATGTTACAAGTCAAATGTCATGGACGTGGAACGTAAAACAAAACAAAGCAAGGGGGCAGGATAATGATATTTCCAAAGTCGTACAGAGATCAGAAAACGAAAATATTAACTCACCGTGAAACCATAATCATCAAACTGTATCTGATGAAGAAAATAATTTCTCCAGCACATTATTGGAAAGGATATGGTTGGGATCCAGCTCAGTTCGGGCTTTATTGTATGCATCCACAGGAAACTTCTTTCTTAGCCTTGCCCGTAGAGCTGCAAGTTCTTCCTTGTCCTTGGGAACCTTAAGACAGTTACATGGCACAAAATTTGGTTAGCAACCAACATAATGGCATTGGACGCTGAACAGGATTATTTGAGCATTCAGCAACAAAAACAAAAATGAACTTTTACACTCAAGATTTACGCATATTCATAATTAAGTTTCTTTAGTTCTAGTAGCAGACCATCTTTATGTTCCTCCTTAATATGTCTTCTAAAACCTTATGGATATCATCCACTCATCTTGCATATATCAAGACTAGAATGCATCAATGAGTTTATAGAAATAAGAAATGAAGCATACAAGTACTAGCTATATTTGACTCATTGCAAACCAGTCAGGAAAAGACATCCAACTGATTCATCACTCAGAAATTCTGGAAAATCAGATGCTGGGCCCTCTATATTTGTTAATTGTTAGAATTATGTTGTTTCCGCCCATACAACTTTGTCATAATCATATCTCCCTCCAAATGTCCACCTTGCAGAAGTACAATTATAAAAGAAAAGAATGGGATGCACACAAGAAATCACATGGCCGTTAATTCTTTCTTTTGTCTCTTTAAAGGGAAATGACACGCAAATAATCTGTAAAAAGCATACAACAGTTCACCAACTTGTAGAAAATTCTGCAACATAAAATCTTGGAGCATTTGGGGGTATGAATTTATACCTCAATCTTAGCCCAGTGTTCATAAGCAGAATAACGATCCCATAACTGAGCATATGCCAAACGCCTATAATGGAAGAATTCTTCCGTAATTAGTTTTCTCTGGCGAGCATCCATGGTAGGAAGGTACATGATTATGCCAACCTGGTTGTACAACATTGTAACTAGATCAGAAGACAGTCAATACCCAATTCAAGTATCATGTATCAAGTAAACATTCTAAAGCTTCCCTTTAGTCCCACCAGAAGCATTAAAATAAGTAGCAGAGAGAGGTATGGGCCAGGTCATATTTTAGTGATTTTGTTTATATTCATCTTGTATAGTACAGAATGTAACATAGAAATTGACAAACGAAAGGCCAATGGGAATGATGGATTATTGTTGTACCAAATTATAAATGGAAACAAGTACAACACGTACCCATGAAAATATATCACCCTCTGTAGGGCTGTAAGCTGGACTCATTGAGCTTTTGCTGTGAGCCGTCCATCGCTGTTCTATTGGTGCAGGAGCAGGTATATTTTCTTTCTCTATGAGCTGTATCAACTCTTCTATGTATTGCAAGTCTTTCATGCTTGGTTTCAATAATGTTCCAGCCGGAAAACAGATTTCTGAAACCCACTGTTGGCCACCACAATCAAAGCCCAATATTTCATCACTACACCCTACTCTGTAGCCCTCTGATTTTCTCCAGAAATCAGCCTCCGCTTGGTTGATTTTGATCACGTGTTCCTTGTTAAGAGGATCTAAATCAATTAATTTATCTCTTAGTTCTGTAAAGGAGAGCTCATTTATGTCTGGTTCACTCTCATCTGAAGATTTTGTGGCAGTTACTGCTCTGTGATAAATGAAATGCAGGAAGTTAACAGATAATATATTTTTTTAAAAGAAAAACAATCTTAAATTTTATATTATTTCTTTCCTTATTTTTGCTTGTTAAAAAAAAAAAGAAAAAAAAGACCACATACAAGACACGCATAAGAGGAAAATGAAAGACATTGGAATCACATAGCACAGGAAGTTAAGAGGATCTAAATCCATTAATTTATCTCTTAGTTCTGTAAAGGAGAGCTCATTTATGTCTGGTTCACTCTCATCTGAAGATTTTGTGGCAGTTACTGCTCTGTGATAAATGAAATGCAGGAAGTTAACAGATAATATATTTTTTTAAAAGAAAAACAATCTTAAATTTTATATTATTTCTTTCCTTATTTTTGCTTGTTAAAAAAAAGAAGAAAAAAAAGACCACATACAAGACACGCATAAGTGGAAAATGAAAGACATTGGAATCACATAGCACAGGAATCTGGCATCTTCTATTTCCATGGTATACTTGAGTACTTTTCGTCAATTAAAAATAATAAATATTGAGATTTACCTGTACTTCAATAGTGACTCTCTGTATAGGTCACGAAACTGTTGTAAAGCTTCGTCCTTGCTATACTTAGGCTGGAACTTAAGAGGATTTTTCCGTTTAGAAACAGGATTACATGTCACTACGACAACTGTGTCTGTGTATGGAATGTGCAAGTATTTCACATGCTTGTTCTCAGACAGAAATTTCCTGCAAAGGAAAATAAAAGAAAATCGTCATCTACCATTTTCAGAAAATTGCCGAACAAAAATGCAATCCCCAGAAACGACTGGCTGAAGGTCAAATGATTCACATCAGAAAGTAAGAAGAGTGGCATATAGGGGTCTTTTATCATTTTAAGAAATTCTTTTATAGGCTGCTTATTTTTTTGAGTTATGGACTAGTGGCAAAAATCTGCAACCGAAGAATCTCAGTTGATTCTAAATTTCAGTAATAAAAGTTTACTAAGCTTTGCATAATCTCCCACACATGAGGTGGTTTCTCGACAAACTAAAACTAAGCTTATCACCCACAGAAACTAAAACAAGATAAAACCAAGTTTCGACAATGTTGCATGGTATTCTTTAATGGACATTAATCATCAATCCAAATAGACCATGCTGAGGTTCAGACATAGTCCTTGTAGTCTTCTTCTTCCCCATTAAGAAGTTTAAAAAGCTATGGTACAGGTTATAGTTGTTAAACACTAATACTTGAGTTTAATTTGGAGGCAGATAACTCTGATCAACAAATTAAAGAGTAAATATTTACTTGTGATTCTTCTTGATCTCTCTCAGGTTGGAGACAAAGGTATGTTCTACAAGCTCCTGTCGCTCAACACATTGTAAGGTAACTTCAGCAACCACTCCAAGACCTCCAAGACCACAGCGAGCAAGATAAAAGAGATCTGGATCTTTCTCTTTTGAAACCTCGATTGTTCCCTTCGTGGGAGTAACTAACTTTAAACTGACAACTTGTTCATCAATAGGAGGCAGCCTGGCACCAGTACCATGAGCTCCAACCTAAAGATTTGTGAAGAGCAGAAAATTTGTTGTTCATTACGCTGAATCCTTGAAAGCAAAGTAAGATTCTTTCTTAAATTCAAAATCAATTGCCAACTGAACTACCTTGCCGTCCTTTCTCCCCCCCCCCCCCCACACCCTTATTTTATAATGCAATGTGTGACTTGGCAACACCCATAGACATCAGAGTTCATCTGAAAATCAGTAAAGGAGAATATGGCGCGAGGATGAGATAATATGGTAACCACAGAACAAATCAGTTGCCCGAAAGACCACCAAAAGGTTGTTAGTTGCATTGAAATGGTTTATGTACAAATCATACTCAAGTATAAGGAAAAAAAAGTTGGTCATAAAACATATCAAAGCTGCAATTTTTCTCCAACCAAAATGTCTGTAAATAGTTAGAAATACATGGACAACAGAAAATAAGCTAAAAACACAAGATTGATTTCACAAGAAAATTAACCATTTTCACAACCCTTCAAAACTGAGAAAGAATTAAGCGGACAAACTAAAGCTAACTCGTGCCCTTCATGGTCCCACCCTAGTCATAAGGTATTCTTTTGACCCGCATTCTCATTAACATTGAATTTAAAATGGAAATAAGATTAAATGGCAACAAAAAAAAAAAAAAAATCCGAAATTCACCTGAACAATGCCGCCAATTTGCTGTTCCCGAATGGAGGCAAAATTCTGTAAAGTAAGGCCATGCTCCTTGATCCCATCCACAAGCTGCTGCACCCTTATTCCAGCCTGCACTCTAACCAACTTTTTCTCCCTATCGACTTCCAAAACCTTATCCATTAGTGCCAGATTCACCATTCCAGCTCTTGTTAGCCCAATTCCATTGGGCGACAAGCCCGAGCCAACGGGACGAATCTTCTGCTTCTTTTGGTTCGAATCTTTCACTATACTCTCAAGTTCTCCAAGACTTTCGGGCTGGAGAAAAATCCGTGTCTGGACCTCGTGGGTTCCACTCCAGTTGGAGACTGTATGAAGGTCTTCCGGTAACGGAGCATACCGAAACAACTGGGCCTTTTTGTGCTTGGCGTTATCCGGAAAAGGGAAGGAGTAGTAAGTTCCGGCTCCGCATCCCAGGAGAAGAACAGTGTAGCCAAGATATTTACGGATTTCGGCATCGGAAGTCGAAGATGACGGAGGAGCCGACGACAAAGAACAGAAGCAGCGTATGATGTCGACGGTAGGAGTTCTTCCGGTGGAGTGATGGTGGTGGTGGAGGAGGAGAGTCTGAAGAGAGCGCCTAAAGTGGAAGGTCCGGAACATTTGGATATTACTCTGAAGCTTCGTGTTCGTGAGAGGGTCCTTTCTGGGATGCGTCTAGCAGTGGTCTTTTTTTATTTATAGAAAGAGGCCCACCAGGGGCCGCCCGGTTTTAGATATTGAGTTCCGACGGCTTCTTTTGGATCGGTTTGGACTGCATGATTTAGGACTTCCGGAGTCGTCCCAAAGCAAATATTTACAATAATAATAATCTTTATCATTATTTTGATAATTTTCTTTTAATTATTGGATCATTTTTACTTATTATCTTCAATGTCAAAAAGAACAATCGCTTCTAGGATTATAGGGGAAAAACTGAGAAAATCTAAGATCAAGAACACATTTGTCAATTATGGTTTCTCCTGAACAATCATTTGAATTGTGCCATTACATGTTGACCTGGAAGAGACTATAAAGGTCCTGCAAATCATCATCACAGGCCATTAAAATCCATTTTCATTGTCCTAGGGTGGCAAAAAGACCTGACCTGTTTAAAAATGAAATAGGTATGGATTTTGTAAAGTAGATCTGTACACAGGTCATATCGGACTTAGGGTTGACCCATGACCTAACCTGACTTGTTTCAAGTTTGAAACCTTATTCGCCCGGGTTTAATATGGATCACCCTGATTCCTATACACATTTTCTAATTGTAGTACATTACTACCCTAACAGTTTAGATATTTCACTACATTTCATTTCCCTCTCAATGTCTCATCTTTTTTTTTTCTCTCATCTCATTTCATTCCATCCCTTCCCGCTTAGCGACCGGCACCATCGCAATCCATTTCCTCCCGCATTCTCCGGTGCCATCACAATCCATCTCCTCCATTGAAGTCCATTTGCTCGGTGTCCAGTGCCATCTTAGTCCGTTCAGACATTTCATTCTTCCTAGCTTCCCATTTCCTCCGGCATTCTCTTCCATCGAAGTCGCCAGTGATCGTTGCTGTCCTCTGTTGTCGATACTGTGCTGTGTTGTGTAGGTGTCCTTCATCGTTGCCGTCATTTGGTCATCGCTACTATCCTCCATCGCTCAAATCTGATCAGCCTCTTAGATCTCATGTTTGCTATCAGTGTCCTCCTTCTCGACTCTCACTCGTTTTTTTTAAAAATTTATTGGAATATTAGGATGTATTTTATTTAATTGTGAAACTATGCTTTTGGGAACATTAGGATATATTTTATTTAATTGGCAAAGATGTATTTTATTTTATTTATGATGATATGAGTTTTATTTACATTTCCATTAGATTTTTTTTCCCCCTTCCATTCTTGAACGGGTCAGGTCGGGTCAAATGAGTCAATTCGACCTAGACCCATCCAAAAAAATTCAAAACAGGTCAAAATGGAAACAGGTTAGGTCTTATATGAATAGGATAGAGCATAACCTGAATTAAGATAGGTCAGGTTTGGGTTTTCAAAACCCTACCCTAACTTGGTCCATTACCATCCCTACACTGTCCAAATACTTGATCATGGAAGTTCCAGCCTTCAGCTTCACTATTTCCGCTACTTCTTTCTCCAGGTCAGTCATTTTTAGTGGATAATAATTGAGGAGGGATTTAATGGTATTCTGCTGGTATCTTGCAGTGATGGGCAGAGTCCATTCACTTGGTGCAGTAGCTGTAGTTTCTGTTCTGCTAGCCACTGCGACATTTTCTACACATTTCTCCTGATTCAACGCCAACTTTGATGAAGGCTGCCGCCCCCAAGAATCTGGGAATTCTTTTTCTACTTCCGATGGTTCCATTTCTTTTACAGTTGATTTCTTGCTTAGAGATCTTCCCACCAGCAGCACTTCAGGCTGTGTGTAGTGCAGCAATCTGTGTCCAAATGTGGACATTGAGCTGATAGTGTTCTTTCTCTTGTGAGATGGCCATCTTGTGATCCCGTGCTTTCTACAGATCCGCTTAGTTGTGGATCTACTAACTGCACTAGAAACAATCAAGATAAGTACTAGTGTTTCAAGAAACAGAATGAGATTTGAAGTTGTTCATTTTTCTGTCACAAGCTTACCACCAAGGCATTCTGCAGCATCCTGAAGACTCCTTCGATATAATGGATGAAGAATCTCTAAGGTCACCTTGACTTCTTTTCCAAGGACAGAAATGGAAACATTTGCCTGAACCTTTTTGTGTCTTTCTTTCACCATCTATTACATCTCCACTCCATTCTTTTGCTTGTTCTCGTGACTTTGCCCTCAGCATCATTTTTCCAGTTTGAGAGGCCTCTGGAGTGTTCCGAATAGAGCCGAGAGTTTGGTTATGTTCAAGGCCATATTCACATATGATATTTTGGGATCTTTCACAAAATTCAGGACACACAACAAGTTTCTCTCCTGTTGGAAAGTTGATTATTCCCATGTCTTTTTCCTCTCCAAATTCTTCATTTGACAGAATTCGAAAATTCTTGAGAGGTTGTTGCCGGATTGTCTCAATGAGAGGAGCCAAAGTTTCTTTTGACCTTCAAAGTCTGTTAACTGAGGAGGCAGAAAGAACTCTAGAATAAAGATGTCATCGGAAATTCCGCAATTGCCTACAGGAACTGCAAGGCAGCTTTGCAGCCCAAACATGCTTGCATAGTGCACCAATGGATACTCAAGTTTGCATAATTGGGTAATGACTCTGCAGAAACACGAGTTGAGAGAGGAAAATGCCCTGCCAATTACCCCTTGTCCGTCTACTAAGTGACGTTCAATGCAGGCCTCCCGGAAACGCCACAGTTTAGCATCCATCACATAAAATGCCAAATCATATGGGAACAAGCAAACTTTGTTTATATAGCTTCTCTGGTAGAAGTTGGAGGGAAACAGACTCCCATCACGAATTGAAAAGTGGCAGTGACTGCAAAGTATCCATGTCTGAGCCAAAGGAAGCCCATAAGTCTCATTCACTACTGTCAACACCTCCAAGATTTCTGCCAGTGCAATTTGTTGATTTTCATTGAGATTGAGGACCTTTAGACCCAAAAAATGGAAGTTAAACTGAAAACCTGATTTATGGTAAAGTGATAAGATATCAGAAATGAGAAGACGAAGTACTCACTCGTGTCCGAGGTAGATGAAAATATTGTGAGCTCCACAGTTCAACTGCCTGCATAGTACAATGTAAGAGAGGATAACTAATCCAAGTCAAATGATAATTACACAAGAAATAATCAAGAGGACTGTCATAGCATACATTAAGCTTATGAAACTGAACTATGTTATATTTTCTGTGTTACATGATAGTATTAACTCCGTTTGTCAGACCTACATTGCCTGTAGAACCATAGTTGCCGTGATGAATTCTATTCCAGGATGAAGACAGAAAGGGAAAATTTTAAGCAAACATGAGAACAAATGGAGCACATTTTAGCAATCAATACAACAGGACTTTCCTAAAAATAGATGAATAAGTACAGTATTCCTGATATACTAGATCTAATATTCTTCGAGGTAGAGAATTGACAGCAATATTTTGTGATTTCTTGACTTACCAAAGTCTTGACAAGCTAAGAATTCATTGCTAGTAATGCTTTAAGTTTCCACGAAATGTTTGTCACCATCCTTTTTTAATAACATAAGAAAATGAGAGCAAAAACTCTCTTGAGTATCGGAGGAGATTAATGTAAAAGCCGTGCACTAGTCGTGAAACTTCCAGTAATCAACATAACAGTACATATGATCTCTGAAATTAGACGATAATGAAGTTTGACATTCTAAAAGAATATGATGGGAAGATGAAGCAAGATAAAACCAAGGACTGACCTCTAGTGCCTTGCAAAGTAAATCGACCTCTGGTGCATAATTGATCTTCTTTGAAGTCATAATGAGCTCAAGAACACCAATACAGCAATCTCCAGGTTCAAAAAGAGGCATGGCCAATGTTCCACGAACGTCTGTAATGTATTGCAGGATTAAGTTGCGGATACTCTTGACTGGTGTAATATTGGACATTCGGACTCCATTCTGGTAACTTTGTTCTGAAGACACGACCAGGAAGCCCAAGAATGCCAATTTCATCATCAATAGAAAAGTGGTACATTAAAGAAACCACCCGGTACTGGTGCAGCCCATCAGATTGACCATCCAGAGAAAAAGTTGCCCCT
Organism: Parsonsia alboflavescens; assembly: GCA_028571225.1. NCBI lineage: Eukaryota > Viridiplantae > Streptophyta > Magnoliopsida > Gentianales > Apocynaceae > Parsonsia > Parsonsia alboflavescens. The sequence goes on along the minus strand of JAOXNR010000001.1, from coordinate 12,501,849 downwards.
GATAGTGAGTAAATACCGGTTCCCTGTCTTCCTTGGCATCCAAACCTGAGCTAGAAAAGGCTGCATAATTGATTCCTTTAAGGAGAACAATACCTGAGACATCCTGGATTTTAGAATGCACATTGGTGAAGACAGCCCTCATTTATCATAGTTGTTTGCGGGGCTTTCATGTGATTTAAGATTACCTGTAAACAGATACATAATGAAGCAAAACAAAGAAGGGGAGAACTATAGCACTAATTAACTGCAGAAGACCATGTAAGAAGCTCTGGAACTTCCAAGGTTAGAAAGTTTCTATCTTGGAAGATTCAAGGATGAGTAGCCGACAGGAATGGGAAAGAACCTGGCTAGCAGTTTGTTACAGAACTGGAGGCTATATAGTTCTGGATACATGTATATATTTAGCTTTTAGTAGAGGTCTTAGACAATGATTATCTAGCAGCCTTTTCTACAGGTTACAGATTTTACTGTAAAACTTAGATAAATCTGCAAGAACAGAAAATTTGACATATATAATTGCCACATGATAGTTCTTGTGAATTCTATGACAATGATGAATACTGTACATAAATTGGAAAACTCACAAAAAAAGGAAGTCTATCTTATATCTCTTGATTAGATTACCTAGTCAGCAAATCAATCCTAAAGCTACTTACATGCCTCTCTCTGGCCTCAAGAACAACATCATAAACCGGATACCAAATTCAGAGAATGCATTTAGACTACTTACTGGAAAGGGATTGGGATGAGTCTTCGACAGAAAGGTCAAAAGTGTTGCCACTGAAATAGCTTTGGCAAGCATAGTCCTCCTCAGAGTTCCACAGAGGAGATAAGCATAAATCCCAGAACTGCGGACTGGGAAGATGGTGAAATTCCAGTTCCATGTTGGAATACGTTGGAGACCCACTGTTGCCATCCTCTGGTTCTTCAATGGCTTCGTCAGCTCCTCGTTGTTCGGAAAAGGACATATTTCAGAATCAAAGCAGACAAATGTGGCTAATGCCAAACTTCAGACTTCAGCAGTCAGAAGCTAATTCCAGAACCTGATAAACAATGGATGCATCTAAAATATACTACCAACTAAGCTCTTGAGATTAGAAAGGGTCTGACCATCCTTATGTAACATCCTTGTATGAGTATTTTTTATGAAAAGAAAACATACTTTTACCAGTTCAAATCCAAAGAATTAATTATTTGATGAACCTTTTGCAATTAACCAAGATCACAAAAAAAAATTTCACTATTTATTTGATGACCTTTTGTTCTCATAATAGCTTTCTAGAAGACAAAACTTCTGTATTAAAAAACAAGGGAAACTACACTCTATTAAAGGTGAACCTTTACAATCCTTTCAGAAAGATGAACCTTTTGATCACATAGTTGATGAACTTCTTGAGATAAAATAGTCAATTTAGTCCCATAACTTTTTTGTTTTAACCATATGGGTTCATTTTTTTTTTTTTTAATCTTTTTAGATCCTATAATTTTTTTATCTTGATCATGTAGATCCATATATATATATATATATATATGTATATTTATATATTTATATATTTATAATCTTTTAAAATTTCATAACTTTTTATCGATGACCAATTAGATCCTATAACTTT
>JAOXNR010000001.1:12479452-12497418 GCA_028571225.1 Parsonsia alboflavescens | reverse complement strand
TCATAACTTTTTATCGATGACCAATTAGATCCTATAACTTTTTATTGATGATCAATCAAGTCAAAAAATGATATAAAGTTATGAGACCTTAAAACATATTAAAAAAAATTATGAACAAACAACAAAAAGTTATGGGACCTTAAAAAAATAATATATATATATATATGGTTTTGCTAAGGCGCGCTCTTAATGCGTGCTCCAACCGTTACCGTAATGGAATTCTTACTACAGTGCTCATACAGCCAACCAAGCGGAGCAAGATTTCCGTTATGGTAACAGTTGGAAAGCGTATTAAGGCGCGCTCCGGATCCGTATATATATATAATATATATGTGATCGAAACAAAAAAAATTATGGGACTAAATTGACTATTTTACCACTTCTTTAATACCAGTGGCATTAGATCATGACCATGCTCATCTTATCCAACAGGACAGTGACTTTCAGCAGGGCATGACTAAAACAAAATAGTAGCATAACAGCATAATTTATATGTACTTTGGTTTACATACTTGTGGGCTTTTGGAGAAGGGGTAAGCATGACCTGATATTATATTGATTCAACAATAACAACAGCAATGCATTTGTATCAACTCCTTTATGACATATACTGTATAGAATAACAGAAATTTAGAACAGAAATTAACATGACTCACAGCAACTAACACAAATTCAAAGTAATTCTACATGTTACCACTCATGACTTTCTTTTCTTGACTAACATCTGTGATATATATGAAGATGCAATAGTATTACACCAGAGTTGGGATGTTAGGTCAAAAGGAGAAATATTATTAGAACTATAGTTCATTACAATCTCATGAGGAAAGAGCAAAACATGACATGATATACATAGTCAAGTCTATATATATATATCTGCAGGAGAGATGGCAAACCAAGTTCTTTCAACCAGAAACTATAGAGCATTCAAACCAAGAAAAACATTACTAGTATATTCTGTACAACGAAATTTCAGAACAATTGATGCCATACTAAGATCCGTACTCTCTATCTGCCCAACCTGCCTTGTATCTTCCAAATGAATAAGACATTGCAGGAATCTCAGAAACATGTAAACTATCTGGTTCAATTCCATAATCAGTTAATGGCCTGTGCTCCAAAATATTATCATGTTCTTGAACAAATTCAGGAATCTCAAACTCTCCCTTCTTTACGTCATCCCAGAGATACTGCAATCGGCTAACATACTTGATTTTGCTATATAAGCTACAATGAAACAAGCAAATAATCAAAGACAGTGGCATGTGTGAAAATAGTTGCTTACAAGCAAGGATGACAGTATATTTTAAACTGAAGATTGATTTGAGAGTGTTCAAGAAAAAAAGTGAACATCTTGGTTGCAGTATTAACATGATTCATGAGATGATCGGGACTTTGGAGTATGATGGAAATTCAGATTACCAGCAAGACTCCAGTGCCAGAATCAAGAAATGTGCATCAGTATATACTAAAATTAGTGAGGCAAACATAAGCTTTTGACAATGAACTTGCAAAAAATCAGACTTGAAAATTTCAGGTAATATCTTTACTATGAAAATCAGGAACCCAGATGCCGAATTATTCCAGAGGAATACCTGCAGCGCAAAAGGCAAGTAGAGAAAAGAACAAATAACTCGAGCCTGTGCAGCAAATTGTATGATCCAAAAAGTACGAAAGAGACACTTTACAAAAGACTTGATGATTTTTCTCATAAACTCTGACAAGAATAGGATGTTAAGATTCCAACAAAATCCAGTTAACAATCACAAGACAACTCACCCTCCACTTAAGAAGAACCTGCCAAGTGTGGCAATGAGAAGCCTTGATCTAAGACCAGGATGAATGAAGTACACAACCTGAAGCCTGTCCTTGAAATCAGAGGGTAGTTCTTCATAGATCCACCTCAAGATTGTAAGACCAGGACAATTGTCCTCTTTTTGCACTGTGCTATGCATGTAAACAATGCAGTATGGCCCTTCAGGCATCTGTGTGGAAATTTTGTGGAATACATACTTTTTCAACCTCTCTCCACTTACCACAACAGCTACATATCAAATAAATAAACTAAAATTAGTATACAAAGAGTACTATTCTAGAAAACATGTAACGTCAAGAGCAACTTCAAGTAAGAAATGCAATTAAGAAAAGTAATAAAGCTGCAGAGACATGGGGAAAAAAACAACTTATCCATATCCTGGAATATATTCAAAAGCCCTGCTACTTTAGAGCATCAAAGCCTTGACCTTCACGTTCTAATGCAAAGTAAAACCATATATCGTGATCCTCAAAAGAAGAGACGAAGGATTTATCCCCATGAGCAGAAAGCTTTTTCTATACCTGTTTTCATCCCAGCTAAAAAATGCTTTGTTTCAGTTAATAAACAATGAAAAGTAGGCAACTAATTTTCAGATTTACCATATCATACCATTAACTCTTTCAGATTCTGAAAATTTCCCATCCACTCATCACATAATTGAAGATGACTGGAAACACCGCTCAAATAAGTAGCCTTAACTGAAGACTTGACAATCTTTATTCATCTATAGTGAGTCATCGAACAAGCGTTCCCAATGAACCAATTCCCTTTGTAATGGGAAAAAAAAAAGGAAAAAAAATGAACCATTGATCTTCACCTCTAAACTCCCAAACTAGGCCGGATCTTTCAGTTCATAAACCAGTGGAAGTTAGCATTTGATTTTCAAATATATCATACTGTATTAACCCTTTCATATTCATGAAGTGAAAAATTTTCATACACTCGTCACTTAATCGAAGACTTGAACCACACAGCCTAGAAAAATTCAAGGAAATAAACCTGAAAAATGTCAGCTTCATCCAAAAAAATAACAGAACCACGCCATAAATGCAAAAAAGAACGAAGTTTTCTTGTCACCAAGCACAAAGGACTGATAATCATTTAGCCATCCATACTTAAGCATCAACTACCCCGTAATTCAACACATACCCGTATGGAAAAAAGAACAAGAAAGATAGGATGTTGAGGTTAAGTGATGAATGTATGGATAAACATACCAGGAAAGTATTTTCCAACGATACGAAAGATACGATTGCCGGACTTATCACAGCCAGAGTCGAGGCGGAAAAATTGAAGGGCTTCAAGATCAGAGAAATCTTCATCAAGATAAGGTGGGCAATCATGCCATGACTCTTCTTCGTGGTCATGGTCCGATTGGGTCAAGAATGGTCTGCCGTCGACACCGAGATCCGATGCCAAAACCAATACAGAGAAGTCCTCTGACTTTGAATTTGACATTTCACTTTCGAATCGATAACCCCCACAGTCTCTATGAGCTTGGAATAAGTATGATTTATTGAATTGGATTGGATTATTGCACACTAATTATTGCTGGCGGCGGGCGTGAACTTTTAGTATTCCAATTTCACATCATCATACCGGAGTATTTTTTCCTTCTTAGGATAATAACCAAACAATTTATCGTCCTCATTTTCTAAGGATATTCAGCTGAGCCACCAAAAGAGATTGAACAAAACTTACCCCCACCCCCAAAAAAAAAAAAAATCTCCGTTACAAAATAAAAGTATTTTTAAATATTAAGGTTCGTTCTCAAAAAATATATAGGTCTTGGACCAGAGAAAATAATTAAATGTTTCTTTTTTGACCAAAAAAATAATAATAACCATTCAGTTCTAGTTTAAATTTTTAATTTTTCCACCCTTTTTTGTGTTTCTAAAGAATTTAGATTTTTTTTTTTTGTTTAAAAAACAAAATATCAAATATGTCCGCCTCGCTTCCAAAGCAGATAATTTTGGCATGGCTACAGTCCCCCTCCCCCTCTGTTCCGATTTCTCCAACTTGAATCAAACCCAATTAAGGCCATTGAACTTCCAAGGCCTCGAATCCTGTACTGTGGTTGAGCTGAAGCAACACCATGCTCATATCACCAAGCTTGGGCTCTCCTCCGACAACAACACCATGGGTCGTGTCATCAAGCTGTGTGCCATCTCTGAATTCAAAGACTTAAACTATGCCGTCAGAATTTTTCATTCATTGCCTAATCCAGATACTTTCATTTACAACAACATGATTAGAGGCTATTTAGAATCGAGTTTCCCCCAAGATTGCATTGCTTTCTATGTCCAAATGTTACAAAATTCGGTTTTTCCAAATAAGTTTACCTTCCCTCCTCTTGTTAGAGCTTGTTGCATGGATAATGCAATTCAAGAAGGCAAACAAGTGCATTCTCATGTTATTAAATTTGGGTTTTCATCAGATGGGTTTTCGCAGAATAATTTGATTCATATGTATGTGAATTTTAATAGGTTGGCGGAGGCCAGAAGGGTGTTTGATAGTTTGGCTTGTAAAGATGACATTTCTTGGACCACATTGATCAGCGGCTATGCTCGATGCGGGTTTATAAATGAGGCTCATCAACTTTTCCAGTCAATGCCAATGGAGAGAAGGAAAAATTCAGCTGTTTCTTGGAATGCCATGATTGCAGCCTACGTTCAAAGCAATAGATTTCACGAGGCATTTGATTTGTTTGAGAAAATGCGAGCAGAAGAGGTGAAAATGGATAAGTTTGTGGCTGCAAGTATGTTATCAGCTTGCACAGGGCTAGGGGCCTTGGAGCAAGGAAAATGGATACATCAGTACATTAAGAACAGTGGGATTGAAGTTGACTCCAAATTGGGAGCTTCAATCATTGATATGTACTGCAAATGTGGATGCTTGGATTTGGCTTTTGAAGTGTTCAATGGGGTGACTAGTAAAGGAATTTCTTCTTGGAATTGCATGATTGGAGGTCTAGCAGCGAACGGGAAAGGAACGGCTGCCATTGAACTTCTGAAGGAGATGGAGAGGAAGAAACTGGTACCCCCTGATTATATCACATTTGTGAATGTGCTGAGTGCTTGTGCCCATTCTGGTTTGGTTGATGAAGGTCGGTATTATTTTCATTATATGACGGAAGTCTGTGGCATTGAACCCAGAATGGAACACTACGGATGCATGGTTGATTTGCTTGGAAGAGCCGGATTGCTGAATGAAGCAAGAAAAGTTACAGATGAAATGCCCATGAGTCCTGATGCTGGTGTTTTGGGGGCACTTCTTGGAGCTTGTAAAATCCATGGAAACATTGAACTTGGGGAGGAAATTGGGAGACGAGTTATAGAACTTGAGCCTAATAACAGTGGGCGTTATGTTTTACTAGCTAACCTATATGCCAATGCCGGTAAATTTGAAGAGGTTGCAAATGTTAGGAAGCTGATGAATGACAGGGGAGTGGACAAGGAGCCCGGATTCTCAGTCATTGAATTGGAAGGTAGAGTTAGTAAGTTCATTGCAGGAGAAAGGACTCATTCTCAAGCTAGAGAGATATATGCTAAAATCACTGAAATGTTGGATTCTATAAGGGCAGTTGGCTATGTTCCCATTACTGATGGAGGGCTGCATGACATCAGCCAGGAAGAAAAGGAGAATCACTTGTACTGTCACAGTGAAAAGTTGGCTATGGCTTTTGGTTTATTGAGGACAAAACCTGGGGAAACTCTTCGCATTACAAAGAATCTACGAATCTGTAAAGATTGTCACCAAGTCGGTAAACTAGTCTCAAAGGTTTATGATCGAGAAATAGTTGTCAGGGATAGGAATAGATTCCATCATTTCAAGGGAGAAGAGTGTTCGTGCAATGATTACTGGTAGTGGATTAAAGAAAAATTAGTGTCAAGGCAATAACTCATTTGTACACCTCAGTTGTTTGATTATAAAAAGATACATACTACAATACAGCTAGTTCTAGGTTTTAAAAGAACAATTCTACAGAATATCTTCAGAATTGATTACTTGCAAAAGTATGAGTTGATATGTAACTTAAACCTATCGAAACTGCACTGACACAACAAAACTAACATAAGAAAAATATCCGTTAAGACCACCTAGATAAAGGTTTTGCCAGTTTCAGAAATCTTAGCAGAGGAAAGTTTTACTAGTTTAAGAATGAGAACTAAAATTGACTAGTTCTTTGAAAGATCTTTACTTCGCTGAGCAGCAGCAACAACAGCATTCATTAGTATTCCACGAAACCCAGCCTTCTCCAGCTCATGAATACCAGCAATAGTTGTCCCACCAGGTGATGCAACATCATCTTTGAGCTGACCAGGATGCTTTCCAGCATTAGCAGCCATGGTTGCTGCCCCTAGAACCTGGAATAGGAAAAGGGAACAATTACCAAGCATATCATTTATTAAGAAAAATATTAGCTATTTGTTGTACTAGTTAAACTTACAGTTTGAGAAGCTAGACCAAGTGCAAGGTCCCGAGGTAGACCTGCAGCTACTCCTCCATCTGCTAAAGCTTCTATTGCTAAAAAGATGTACGCTGGTCCACTGCCACTGAATATCCAAGAGAAGAAGAAATATCATTTTAACTGGTATACAGAGAAATGCATTGCTGTAAAAGACTCACAAAAGAATGGGAGCAACACTTACCAGGATCAAAGAGGCTGAATCTAGGAGCTAAAATAATACTCCCTCTAATTCATAATTATAGGGCATTTTAGATTTTTGCATATTAAGGATATAAAAAACAATGCATTGACTCTATCAAAATACTAAAAAAAACCTTCAATCAAACTACCTAGGAAATTGGAGTTAGAAAGAACCAGGGTAGAAGTGGAAAAAGAGTGATAAATACTCATAAAATTTTATAAAGCAGCCTATATCAGGACAAATTTCAAGGTCTAAGGCAACCTATGTTATGAACCGAGTATTTAAAATTTATCATAAGAACAAAAGTAATCTAAGAATTTTGAGAAAAGCAGTATACCTCAGACCAGTTATAGCATCAAATAGTTTCTCATCAGCTTTCCACACCTTACCAATTGCTCCAAACAGACTAGCCACCAATTCTCCATCTGCTTCTGTAGCCGCAGCACCCAAGGTGAGAACTGTGTAATAAAAAACAGGATAAGAATCGATGTCATTGCCTTAACTTTGTATCTCTGACTGACATTCTGCAAACCAGCCTAAGAACTGATATTGGATTTCAGAACCTTAAAAATAAATATACACTTGTGTTACACACAACAGATTTTTAATATTAGAACCATACTTCTCATAGTCAGAAGTTGAGGGAAAATATTGGGGAATATTGCTGTCAAACATATCTGCAGAAAAAACAAAAGAGAAAAAGAGGAACTTGATATACTAGACACTATTTCAAATTGGTAACAAAACCATAGGATCTCCCTACAAATGATAAGGCATCTAAGAACAGATAGGACAGAGGAGGAGAATGGCCACACCAGATGCTGCCTGACCAACAGCAGAAGGGGTGTTTGGCATTACTCTAACGAAACGGTTGTGACCAGTCCATTCCTGAAATACAGAGATTCAATAAGTAGAGCAAAACATATACAGGTAAACTTGACAATAGCTGCTGAGTAAAATGTAATGTTTGTAGAAAGAAATCTCTAAGGGCAACACACAAGTGACATCAATCAACACAAAAGATCCACCCAGTTTTGCTTAGCAATTACATTTTCAGTGGACAAAACATCATTCCTTTTACAATCATCTGAAGATAAAACTAAAGGAAAGTATAATCTGCAATTAATATTGATAATTGCAATAAGTTCATCCAACTATAGAGATTACACAAGAGAACATAGACACATCAGCCAAAGGAGTTTACTAAATTAGAAGTGAACAGAGACAAACTTATGTCCTTTTCCTATTGCTCGACTAAGAAAAACAAACAGAGAAAGAAAAGCAAGTTATATTTATTTTGTTGTTGAGGTGCCTATAAAAGGTTTCGTTTCCCAAGCAATATTGACCTATAGGGTTTTACGGTAATCTTGGTCCAAACACCATGATGAGTAATCTAGCTGCTGAAATGATGGAGATTTAAACAAATTCACAAACTAAAGAAGTGCTCCTGTACACACTATGAAAGAAATCACCAGTAAGAATTACCATATGCTACATTCTGAACTTCCCTTACTTTTCTGATGAAATGACTCTATAAATATAGTTTCTTGATTAGCATCTTCAGACAAGAAAAATCTTAGAATCTAATGTTTCAGTCTTGTCGCATAGCAAGTTAACATCCAATTTACATAGGCTATTAAAAAATAGGAACAGAAAGACAACTATCCTTTTTTCAAAAACAACTGCTTCTCTTATTATTATTTCCCGGATATATCCTTATACAAGAAGCTTACTGTTACAAGGTTACATGATAAACAAGAACACAGCAGAAGCTCATGCACGAAGTCAAACAAGACAAATGATAAATATATTAGGGTCTGTGCATACAGAGGTATGAACACAACTACAATTGGCACAAACCTGTAGATCTTTCAATTTAACCCCAGCAACAACTGAAACCAAAAGATGCTTCTCAGAAAGATGTGGCCTTAATTCCAATGCTACACCTTTAACTGCAATTAGCAGGTAATCAAATAAAAACCATACAAAATTTTCCAGCACGTGGAATAAGGGAGGAAAAAAAATCGAAGAGTCAAACCGCAAGTGTTGGAGTACCCATTTGAGGTTTTACAGAAAGTACGATAATATCAGAGTCTTCAACGACCTGCAATTAGTGCACACAAAACATGTGGAAAAAAAAACTTGTTAAGGTTTAAGAAAGCACACGTATGTACTATCATCATCAGGGGTTTTGTGTGTGTGTACATATATATTATTATATATAACAGAGATGAGTACCTGATGGTTTTGATCGAAGATAGAGACGCCAAAGGTCTGGAAAGCAGAACGGCGCTCGACTCGCTTATGGGCGATACGGATACGAGAAGCGGGTAAAATGCCGGATTTGACAATACCACGGGCGATGCTTTCCGCCATTTTGCCGGCTCCGATGAAACCGATGTTGAAAGTATCGGTCGGAATGGGAGGAGCGACGCTATTCGCCATTTTTCTTTCGCAGGATCACCCAAAAAAAGACCGGAAAAAATTTTGAGTTCAAGAATGGAAGATGGGCTTTACACAAGAGGAACGACAGTGGTTGAATGCCGCCACTTGCAAGGAGCGGATTAAAAAGATTTCGTATCGTTTTATCTGAATTTTTTTTTTTTTTTAAACTTCAAAAATAAATAGGTAAAAGAATTACCCCTTAAAAGTAGTGTGTGTACGTGTAAAATACTTATACTCCTTGGCTTCTAAGATCATTTTCAAATGCCTAATCGTGGTTTGAAATCCCACTTTAAGTAGAATCCCTAAATACTAAATAGGCCGCCTTTAGAAAGAATGTGACACGTAGTATGAATTTACCCTTTAGGAAAAGACCATCATTTTTCGGAAAAAATATTGACTTTAAATTGATTCGAAAATTTAAATTCTCTTTATTTAAAATTGAATATTATTAATTTATTCATTTAGAGTCGTTCTAATTAAATACTTTATTTATTTAAAATTAATACAAGATATATAAAGAAATTGACATTATTATTTCAAGATAAATTAAATTAAACGTTTTTAATAAAATTTGATAAAAATCAAAATAAGACATTCAATTTTAAAGAAAAGAATTACTAAATTACTTCCTCTAGATCAAAATATAATTATTTCAGTTTTTTTCACATTTATTAAAGACACAAAAAATAATGCATTAATTCAGTTAAAATATATAAAAAACTCCACAATCAAAGAAATTGAAATTGAAGGTAAAACTACATTAAAAGTTAAAGACTGAAAAAATAACAATATTCCATAATAGACCTGCATACGTTATTAAACAAAATTGAAACCGGAACGGGAGGGGAGTACCATCTTTATTCAATTTATTTATGGAACTCCTGCTTACTCTGTGCACAACCCTCTGCTGCACGTGGCTGTCTCATCAAAGTGAGTCACTTCCGACGTATTCAAATCCTTCCTTCCTTCCTATGGACGATTCGCAGGACAAAACCATGTATTTTCGTCTTCCTTCATCGCGTCACATGCTTCCTCTAATTCAACATGAATCTATAAAAGGAGATCGATGCGAAGCAGAAGGTTCATTATTAATAAGTCATGGCAGATCTGTACCTTAAACAGGCAAAGGAATACTCCAAATCCAGGCCAAACTATCCAGAAGAATTGTTCCAGTTCATTGCTTCCAAAACTCCCTGCCACGACCTTGTTTGGGATGTAGGCACCGGCAACGGCCAGGCAGCAACGGCGGTCAGTCTTCCCTCTTTTTTCTTCTTTTTAAATTTAATTTCGTCTCGAGACTGGAATGGCGCCATTGTTGAGTAATTAATTCGAATCCATGATTTCATAATTTCAGTTAGCTGAGATATACAAAAACGTAGTAGCCACAGACACCAGCAGCAAACAACTTGAATTTGCACCAAACCTTCCAAATGTCCAGTACCTATGTACAAGTCCATCCATGTCCGCAGAAGATCTGCTAAGCCAGATCGCCAAGGAAGCCACGGTGGACTTGGTGACGATTGGCCAGGCTATCCATTGGTTCGATCTGGATTCATTTTACCAGCAAGTGTATCTGGTCCTGAAGAAGCCACACGGTGTCGTAGCAGCGTGGTGCTACACCACACCGGAGGTTAATCACAGAATTGACGCCATTTTTCGTCGATTTTATTGTGTTGATTCAAGGCCTTACTTTCACCCAGGCAGAAACTTGCTGCTTAACAAGTATGAGGGAATTGAATTTCCATTTTTGCCCGTGGATGGAACAGAGCACACAGGGCCATTTGAGTTCGTGACGGAAAAGGTTATGAATTTTGTTGATTATCTGTTGTATGCAAAATCGGGATCTGCATATCAGGCAGCACTTGAGAAAGGCATTGATCTCTTGACCGGAGAAGTGATCGAGGAATTTAGGTGTGCCTGGAATCACCAGGGCGAATCGGAGAAGGTTGTTAAGTTCCCTGTTTATATGAGGATTGGAAAAGTCCAAGATTCTTAGGTGGCATCAAAGGTCCACTTTCAATTGCGTGTATCTTACTGTCCAATCTACGTAATTACCAATTAAAAAATAAAAAGTATATATATATATATATATACGGATTTGCTAAGGTGCGTTCCGGAGCGCGCATTAAGGCTCGCTCCGGAGCGCACCTTAGTAAAACTATATATATATATATATCAATTATCTAATATTTTGTTTTCAATCTATTAGATTGGATTAGATGTCATGTAATAAGTATAAATAAGTTTGGAATTGAATGTTTACTTTTATTGTTTAATATTTTATAAATAAATTTGGAATTGAATGTTTACTTTAACACTGTTTTATTAGAAGAGTTTGTTGTAATTTATTTTGGAAGTAACAATAATATCAATTTTTTTATAAAATTTTTACTAATTTAGAAAAAACTGAGACATTTGTTTAGAAAATGATATCATAAATATATTTATTACTATGTAATACTTAAGTTTAATATTTATTTTCAGCAATATACTTACTATAAATATATAATAAATAGTACACAGTACACAATACACAATATAGCCCAAAATTTTTTAGTACACATTTGTATCATTTTCTTTTTCAATGTAACTCTAAATATAATATACAAAATATTCATTTCGTTCGAAATTGAATGTTTTAGTTCGATTTACACATATTTTAATAAAAGAGTTTGACTTAATTTATTAACGCATTGCAATATCAATTTTCTTAATATTAAGGTTTTTATAATTTAAAAAATAAAACTTTCATATTTGAACAATCTAAAATAGAAAATGAAACATTCATATTTTTGAATTAAAGGAGTATAATAAATAAAGTAATAGCTTCGTATAAAATAAATGAAAATGCTACCCTTCGCATTATATAGTGATGCTGAGTCACATTTACATATAAAATTACGTAAATATGAAAGTGACGCGTACATATATATATATATAGTAATTAGAAATGTTAACGTGTGCTTGATCGTGCACATTAACGAATGCAGTAGTTAGTCAACTAACGGTCAAACTTAATGGTTTAGTTTATCCTTTTAGGGTTTAGTTTTGTCCTTTTAGGATTTAGTTTATTTTTTTAAGATTTAGTTTATCCTCTTAAAATTTAATTTATCGTTACCGTTAATTAACTAACTACTGCACTTGTTATTATTCACGGTTAAGCACATACTAACATTACCTAGAGTAATATTCCAATATTCTTGTAAACTATCATAAACACTCTCGAGATTCTTTGAGATTTTTTTTTTGCCCTTTCTAGATTTTTATTTGCTATGCGTCACCCATTTATGGAACCTCTCTCTTGCTTAAAGAAGCTTCCTTCAATATTTATCTCGATGAACCCCATTTATCCCAACTTTTCCTATCCGCAGATAAATGGGAAAAGTCGAAGTCTTTTCCTTCTTTCCTTCTTGATTCCAAGCCCTTTCAAAATGATACACCACATCATCGCATAACAGCTCCACTCCCTTTCCTTTCGCAGTTTGGTAAGCAGACCACGATCTGATGTACCCTAAATAGCTCTCCAAATCCATCCTCATCGTTGATTTAAATTTGAATGGACCCGTGTGATCAAGGCCGTCCACTGGCTGGAATGGGAAATCAATGGTCTGATACATCTCCTCTATTTTCTTAACCGCAGATTCCTTGTAAGGGCTAATATCGACATTGTAGAACTTATGCATGACGGAATCGACCCGTTTGTTAATCTCCGGGATTGTGTAGCACCAGGAAGCGATCACCCCGTTGGGTTTTCTGAGGATCCATTTCACTTGCTGGTAGAAAACCGGAAGATCGAACCAGTGAAGGGCTTGAGCCACCGTCACCAGATCAACGCTGGAAGCTGCTCCGATCCTTTCTTCAACCAGTGAGATTGACATCTTTGGAGGGGTGCATTCGTATCGAACGTTCCGAAGCTTAGGTGCAAATTGCAGTTGCTTCGGGCTGGCGTCTGTGGCTATAACGTTCTTGAATATCTCGGACAACTGAGAGACAAGATGACCGGCATATAGAGAGGAAAATAAAATTAATATAAGTAACTAGTCTTAATTTTTAAAAAATTAAAATTTTTTTTCCATAAAATACCTCTATTTATATACTAATCAAACTTATTACAATATAAAAAGAAAAGAAAGTGACAAAGAGAATATAAAAAAATGCCTTCAAAAAGCTAATCAACAAATAATAATAATTTAAAATTAATAACTAGAAAAGTTAGTTATCACGATTTATATGTAGTGACGAAGTGAGTATTAATTAAGATTTATCACCCCGATAGATTACCTATTTGAAAACATAGGTGCTTCATATGTGGGGTTACTATTTCCGGGGTCAGCCTACGGTCTATTTCTATAGAAATAAATATGTGTATATTTAATTTTACCATGAATTTCTACATAAAGCTATCATGTATGTACATATTTTCACTTTTTTTTACACTTAATTAATAGAAATCATATTAGGTTTTAAATAGAAGGCAAATAACTATATATTTAAATTTGATAAAAACTATAGGGTTAAACAAAATAGATAATTAATAGAAATAACTATTGATGTTAGAAATTGTGTATAAAAGGGCTCGAGATCTTCAACAAGATAAATTAAACATATGGATATTTTGTTTACTGATGTAGGAGGTCTTCACTTCCATAAAAATGCAACTTTTCATTTTATTTTTGGAATTGCTCTCCTTTGCATATGGCTGTGGTTTTAGCCATTTGGTTTTCTATATTCGCAATGGAATGTTGCTACAACTAACCTATGAAAATTAAAATCCAACAAGGAAATTACAAAACATTCATTTTCAAATAACTAAAAAAAAAAATGTGGACATATAATTTCTAATTGAAATATAATTTATATATTTTGCTAGAAACATATAATAAATTATTTTACAAACTTAAAAGCTGTTGAAAATTGATGATAGACTGTAAGATTTATGCGACATGGGAGGTGGGACTTGTGGGTAATGTGGAAGAAAGGGCTTACAGATTTTGCAGCTTGGCCAGTGCCAGTTCCAACGTCCCATGCAAGTTCATGGGAGGGTGTCTTGGAGGCAAGGAAGAGGAATAGCTCCTTCGGGTAACTTGGGCGGGCAGCAGAGTACAGGCTTCCCTGCTTAAGGAAAAGATCTGCCATATATATATAATTATGGATGAATGAATTGCAGGCGAACCCAGCTTGGCCCTGTCGTAAAATAAATATAAATGAGCTCTAGACCGGAATATTTATAGTATACAATACATATATCAGATGCTGGGTTTAGGTGATCAGGTGGTTTCCCCCTCTCAATCCCCAACCCGTCGTATCCAATCGTAGAATGATTGGATGCAAATGAATACAATTATAATATTTAAAATTGATGATGAGATATTAATATATATGCTGTGGACCCTACTTGGGAATCTCTATTTATTTTTATATAACTTTATTTTAGTATATTAGTCTAAGTGATCATTTATATTTTGATCGAAACATTGTTGGATTCTCCATATTTATTTTCATTCATACGTGGAGTGGCAATGATCATCACTCAAGCCTTTGAGAAAATTTTATGGATTAACTTGTCTAATCACTTAAAACAAAAAATCAAGAAAGATGACATATAGGAAACACAATAATACTTTTTATTATCCGAAATCAAGTTAATCAGATTAGATCTTCTCTGCAATCATAGATTATTTTTTATCTATGTTGAACCACAAAAACTATTTTATGTGATATTTATGATTTTTCTATTAGTTTTAAGTAGTTGAATAAATCTACCCATAAAATTTTCTCACATATGACTATTACTATAACAAAAATGATTGGAATGTAATGATTTGGATTGTTATGGCCAAACATAAACTATTAAGGGACAGTAATGATTGAAATTAAATATAAATAATCCAATAATATTTTGATTCAAACATAAAAAATCACTTTTGGCCAAAAACCAATTATTTTATTTCGTTTTTTATTTTCTCAATTTCATCTTTAGTCTTTTTTCCTATGAATTACGTAACACCAACACTAGAAAACAGAACTCTATAAATGTGTATCCAATAATATCAATATACAAAACAAAAGTCTTGTCTTGTATTATTCAATATTTTTTGTCTTAAAGCCATATATGATGGCGAAGAAAAATGGATCAGCGGTCACGTGGCACTTTTTTTGTTTATAATTATTATCATTATTCGAATTCTTCAATCTGAAGATTCCCGACGTTTCCCCATTTCACTCCGATTACTCCGTTGCCAATAATGAGCTATTATCCGTAGGCTGCGATTACTCCGTTGGGTTTCTTGAGTACCCATTTCACTTGTTGGTAGAAAGATGGAAAATCAAACCAGTGAAGAGCTTGAGCTATGGTCACCAAATCAACGCTGGACCTTAATGCGATCTTCTCCTCAAGATCGGCTTTGGACATCTTTGCCGGGGTGCATTCGTACCTTACATTTGGAAGCTTGGCTGCAAATTCTAGTTGCTGTGGGCTGGTATCTATTGCTACTACATTCTTGTAGATCTCACTCAACTAATTATCATAGACGATTCAAAATGAAAATAGAGAAATTAAAAGAGTAACTCTTCGGAAAGTGAGGAATTAATTAGATGTGGGTGGGAAGACTAACGGGTAGAGCAGCCTGGCCAGATCCAGTGCCGACATCCCATGCTAGTTTGTGGAGTGGGGTCTTGGAAGCTATGAATCGGAAAAGTTCATCTGGGTAGTTCGGTCTGCTTACAGAATACTGCTGGGCTTGCTTAATAAACAATTTTGCCATATCTCACTAATTACTAATTAGAACCAATTAAGGTATGATAATGATTTTAAGTGTAAATTGGACTGGGTGATGAGATTTATAGAGAGGGGAATAATGCAACAGGAGGATAGCAAAGGGAAGCTTCACTACAAGAACCAGGAAAACATGAACCTATGTCATGGCTGAGCTATTTCGATCGGGTCCGGGTCACATTTCGTGACCACAGATGGCGGCCATAGATGCAAGCCATCCTCTGTCTGCATGAAAACGATGGCCATACGTCGTATGTACGTCTGTTCCCATAGATTTCATGCAACACATGACTTTTTTGGTTTTGTTGGAAGG
This sequence comes from Parsonsia alboflavescens, assembly GCA_028571225.1. Taxonomy (NCBI): domain Eukaryota; kingdom Viridiplantae; phylum Streptophyta; class Magnoliopsida; order Gentianales; family Apocynaceae; genus Parsonsia; species Parsonsia alboflavescens. The sequence goes on along the minus strand of JAOXNR010000001.1, from coordinate 12,481,417 downwards.
AACCTAACGGGACAGTGCCCAATGGAAATAATTTTGAAGTAAAGAATCTAAAGATATAATGAGAAAAATTCTCTTTAAAAAGTTTTAATAATTAAAAATAATGGACCCTATAATTCTTTTGGGCTTCAAATTTCACTTTTCGTTATACTAATAAAATATTATTAATAAATATTTATACATGATGTTTAATTATTATTTTTTTAATATACTTTATATATTAAAACCTAAAAAAATATATTAAGTAAATCTTAAGAATATTTTATCTTGTAAGGATATATATTAAGTTTAAGAAAACTCCAAATCTTATTTTGTATTGAGAACAAAATTACTTCTAAACTTTCAAAAATTTTAATTTTTACATTTATTCTTTGAAATGCAGTTCCATTAACATAGGAGGTTATGGTGTTATGTCCTACAGAGAAGTAGTTCATGTTGACATTGAAGCTCTATCTAAAATTTAAGAAGTACAAGATGCAATCAAACAAATTAAAATTTCTCTAAAATCACATCCACATATTAACTACAACTCAAAAAATAATATTCCAAAAGATACTCTCTCCTTTTAGTTACTAATAAAAATCCTTATATATTCCAAACAAATCTTTTTATTACTATATGAATGTTCTAATCATATTACTAGTACATGGCTTTGGATTTTTTAACTTATCTTTTACATAAATATATGCTTTTGTAATAAAATTATAAAAAGATATTCTAAATGTTTATTTATATCGAATAATATATATTATTTTATTGAATAATATAGAAGGTAATATTAAAATATCCGTAACCCTAATATAAAATTATTATTACTCAACAATTATTTATCTTGATCTTTTTAGAAACTCCAAAGATGGAGTATTAGTAAGCCTTGAGCAAACTTTGATTAGAAAATTAGAAACATTGATTTAAGGATAAAAATGTCAAACTGTTGATTTTTCCGGATATTTTTGCTAATTATAACGGAGAAGATTAAATTACACTGACTTACCAAAGGGAGTCAAGGGAAAATTACCCTAATAGCCCGCCGTACGGAAATTGAACTCCACCACGACTTAGGTCATCGATGACATTTCCGTATTGGACTTTCCAATCACCACCAACGACCAACCATCACGGGCTGCTTGAAAATTGAAATTCACAGTCGATTTTTCGTTCTACAAAAGGAGAAGGAGCCCTTAATCTTATCCGATCAGACAGACTGAGAGACATTGAAAAATGTCTGAGTATCCGGAGTATCAGGGCAAGGATTACGCCGCCGGTCGGTCAACCTACCCGGAAGAGTTGTTCCAGTTCATTACGTCCAAGACTCCCTCGCACGATCTTGCGCGGGATGCCGGCACTGGTACCGGCCAGGCCGCCATATCTGTAAGAACTTTTCTTCCATTTTTCTGCACAAAGTTTTGGCCTTTCTTTTCTTACATCTCCTCAGACTCTGCAACATTCTGCTTAATTTGACAAAAAGTTAGCACCAGATGATCTAATTACGGTAATGGGTTGGTATATTTGTAGTTGTAGTTGTATTGAGGAGATTAGAGTTCAATTAATTTTCTGAATCTTGATTTAACACAGTAATTTGCTGGTTTTTATCAAATGCAAGGAATTTGTTGGTGGTTCTTCTGTGGCTTCCGGGTAAGATCGTCTTCATTTTGAGTGTAACTTTACCGGCATCATTTTTTTTTTTTGGCTGTTGGCTGGGGTCTACAAGAATGTTATAGCCACAGACATTAGCCAGGAGCAACTGGATTTTACAGTCAAGCTCCCAAATATTCGTTATCAATGTAACCCTCCCAAGATGACCGTTACAGAGCTTGAGCAATTTAGTGACGAGTGCTACTGCAATGCACTGGTTTGATCTTCCAAATTTCTACCAAAATGTGAAATGGACACTGAAAAAGCCCAATGGAGTAATTGCTGCATGGTCCTATGCCCTGGTTGAGATCAACCCTGCTGTTGACTCTCTAA
>JAOXNR010000001.1:12435350-12477370 GCA_028571225.1 Parsonsia alboflavescens | reverse complement strand
CCTAGGGATACTCTATCCAAATCGAGTAATATATACTCTCTCCACTCAGAATTGAATGTCTTATCTTACTTGCACAAATGTTAAGAAAATGAGTTATTTTACACCTGACAATATCAATTTCTTTAGAAAAATTTAACTAATTTAGGAAATGAGATATTTATATCCGGACAATTCAAAATGAAAATATGAACATTCAATTCCGATGGAGGAAGTATTATTTTATTGGATGGTATAAAAGATGAATTAGAATATTCGAAAAAAAATTATATACACATATATATTTATATTCTTCTAAATTTATTGTGCTAGATCAATGATGGGCATTTAATCTTAAACAATCTATAAACCTTAATCCCATTCTTGTGCCACTGAATATATTTTGGGGAGCTGGTGATTTGAAATTTATTTATTTTTAAATAAATATTTTTTTATTTTAAAATTATACTCACTAATTAAATAATTTAATGCTACAATTAATATTATTAAATATGATTTAATAAATCATATTTAAATTAAAACACTTTTTATTTTTTAAAGTTAAAACAAAAAATTAATTTCCGATTGAAACAGTATTATTTATTTTATATATCCTTACTCCTCTTCCAAATCCTAACCTTCAATATACTCTCGTCCTCGTGGATTGGTTTCGAATTAAAACGGTATTTAAAAACAACCAAACAAATGACAGTTAAGTATTTTGTTATCGTAAAATTTATAAATATTCATCTATGGTATACTGATTTTTGTACAAACAAATCAATAGGACATTTATTTTTATGGGGGCTGAAAAAAATTATTTACAAGCAACAAAAGCAGCAACTCTTTGTAACCCCGAGACCGCATGACCGGGCCCACGGTGATGGCTGTGTTAACACGCGGGACGTAGATGGACCTTTCATTGAATGATGGCTGTCATAATCTAGATCTTCAACTAACTTTTACGGAGTAATAAATTTTTACAGAGTAATATAAATAAATAAATATATATATATAGCACTATTTTTTCAATATACTTATGCCAAAAAAAAGTTTATTACTTCCTATAAGTTAGTTGAAGATCTGAGATTATGACACTTGTCATTCAATTTTGGATTTCGAAAATATTATTTTATTTAATAATGTAAAATATGAATTAGAATATTTTAAATCAAATTTTATACATATAATTCCATTGGATGCATTAACCCGCGGGGACCAAGATGAACCTTTCATTGAATGAGATCTTCAACTAACTTTTACGGTGTAATAAATTTTTTTGACGTAAGTATATTGAAAAAATAGTGATATATATAAAGATAAGAAAAATACTACTAACAATGGTAAAATAAATAAAAGTTGTCAAATTGTATTGAAAGAATAGATTATTTTAATTTTTTTTCTTAAAAGTATTCGAATCAATTTATACATAACTTAAAATTTTGCTTATACAAAGAGCATTGGTGGGATTTAAATTCGAGATCTATGATCTGTGCATTTTCAAATTCACATATTAGGATATTCCCGAAGAGACAATAGATTATTTTAACTTACATGAAAGAAAAAGAACTAAATAAAAGAAAGTGAAATATAGTTGTACAAGTTTATTTAGCTTTCTGAGTATTTTCTATAAAAAATTTAACCTTTTTTTTTTTGTCAGAAATTAAATATTTTACTTTTAATTTTTATATACAATAAAAATGTGTATAATCATAATTTAAGTTGGAAATTTTCATTTTTCATTGATGTTTTTATTGGTTGACTGCATAAGTTAACAAAATATAAAATTTAACATGAAACATTAAAATCCAAATGAATGAATTCATTGCGGTTCAAATTTTTTTCAAAATCGATCAAACCAAACCAAATAGAATTTACAGTTTTTGATTTGGATTAAAAAATTTTCAAATCAAAAAATTGGTCCAATTACTAATTTCATACTTTCAAATCAAAACCAAACCATTTATATATAACTATCTTTATTATTTTACTCATATGAAAATTTATAATTATTCCCATTTTCCTATCCTAAACATTTGGGAAAGATATCAATTTGAATTTCTTTATATATATATATATATATATATTTATGTTTTGCTTTAGTTTATTAGTGTATTAGTTAATAGTTTATTAATATTTTTAGGGTTTGTATAAAATTTAAACTTAATGTAATTGTATAACTTGTGAGTAAATTTTGTCTCTTTGATTTATCTATTTTTGAACTAGCAATTTGAATTCGTGTAATACGATGTTATTTTTTCTCTTAAAATGTAGAATTTTTTTTTTTCTTTCGCCAGATGACTTGAATTATCTATGCAACAATTTATAGTTCACTACTTATTTTCTACATCTCATAAAATAAAAAAAATCTAAGTATCATGTGAAATTTTTATTATGGAAAATCTAAATAAAACCAAAAAAAAAAAAAAAGCACTTGATTGAGCATCTTTGTTGTATAAAGTAAAATAAAATTACGTTATTTTTCGTAGTAGTCGTAGGTGAAAATTTCATATATAATGAAAACATAAAAATACTAAAAGTAATTTTTTTTAAACCAATCAAACTAAACCGATTCAAATCGAACTTTATGTAAACTAAACTGATCTTAAATGACTTAGTTTAGGTTTGATATTTTCAAATTCGAAACAATTGGTTCTGTTTGAAAAATAGTTAAAATCGAATTAATTCAAATCTTGAATCCCCCACAAGCCATTAAACAAATTAATAATAAAAATTATTAAATAGTAATTTTCAAATGGCAATCAGCCTCTCCACAAGTTAATATTTCAATCAAATGAAAAGGAGAAAATTGCAGGCCCTAGATCCGACTTTTAGCCCTATATATTTTGTAGACAATATACATTGAGCAGCTTCACATTAAATGGGGTAGCATTTTATTTTTTTGCTTTGGATCACATTTAGTATTTTTTTCAATTCAAAATTAGATAACTCTTTTTTTTTTTTGTGTGTGTGTGTGTTGAAACTGGTATATTCAATTGCTTATTGAGAGGGGGGAGTATTTTGTATAAGATGTACTCAGCTTCAATAATTGGAAGTAAACACTGAATACTTACCTTCTCCTCCGATGGCCGCCGAACGATCTGAAGACAATAATATTGCCAATATATCAGTGAACATTGATCCTCCACTACCAGAAAAGCTTCAAACAGCTTTAAGAAGCAAACCACTGCCAACAAGTAGTATAAGCGATTTGAACGGAAGCGATTCGAAAAGATGCTGCCGAATGGAAAAAGTTCCGACAATAATCACGCGGTTGAGGAACAACAATCAGAAGGACGACGACGATTATGATTCTCTGGTGGTTTCTTTTGGCCCTTATCATCACGGAAAGGCACGACTCCAACAGGCAGAAGATTTTAAGCTGAAGGCCCTGCAGCTGTTCGTTGAAAGGACCGGAAAGGACAGTGGGTTCCACTATGAAAAGGTTCTGGAGCGGAGTAATGATGTTAGAAATTGTTAAATTGAAGGTTCTACGGATATGTTTGATAATCCGAACTTTGCCCAAATGATGCTTCTGGATGCCTGTTTAATTTTCTGCTTCATCTTATCTTGTGTGAAGCGTTGGCATTTTGAATTCTCTAGAAATAAATTGTTTTAGAGAATTATTTTATTGGAGGGAGTATTATTTTATTGGATGATGTAACATAAATTAGAATATTGGAGTCAAATTTTATATATATATAAATATTTTTTCTTCTAAATTTATTTATCTAGATCAATAATGGGCATTTAATCTTAAACCATCTGAAAAACTTAATCCCACTCTTGTGCCACTGATTATATTTTGAGATGTTGATGATATGATTTATTTATTTTGAAATAGATACTTTTTGAATTTAAAATTATAAGAACTCCATTAATTTAAGAGCATTATATTTCACTAATTAAATAATTTAATGCTTCAATTAATCTTATTAATTATGATTTAATAAATCAAATTTAAATTAAAACACTTTTCATTTTTTAAAGTTAAAAGGAATAATTAATTTCTAATTGAAACAATATTATTTATTTTATATATCCTTGCTCCTCTCCTAACCTTCAACATACTCTTAATCTTATGGATCGGTCTCGAATTAAAACGGTATTTGAAAACAACCAAACAAATGACAAATAGTGTCAGTTAAGTATTTTGTTATCGCAAAATTTATAAATATCCATCAATGATATACTGATTTTTGTTCAAATAAATCAATAGGACAATTATGGGGGCTGAAAATAATTTTTTACAAGCAACAAAAGCATCGGTCTGTAACACCGACAGCCCGGCCCACGGAGGTACACGTATTAAATTAACACGCGGGACAAAGATGGGCCTTTCCAATCACCATCAACGTCCACCCATCACGGGGTGGTTGAAAATTGAAATTCACAGCCGATTTTTTTGGATTGAAGGGAAAGTTTCTTACGAATAAGAAGGTCTCCTGTGTTAGTGTAATGTAAATTAGGGATGTGCATGAATTTACAGAGAATTGATGGAGGAGACGCTAAGGAGGCAATGGTCTTTTGAAGTGAACCAACCGTTGAGAGTTTTCGTTCTACGTGTAATGGATTTCAAATCCCTATCTGTTATTGAAGTTAACCAAACATCACGTCAATCTTACCAGCTTGCCTATGCCCTGGGGCCACGGTAGATTTTTCGTTCTACAAAAGGAGGAGGAGCCCTTAATCTTATCCGATCAGACTGACTGAGAGACATTGAAAAATGTCCGAGTATCCGGAGTATCAGAGCAAGGATTACGCCGCCGGTCGGCCAACCTACCCGGAAGAGTTGTTCCAGTTCATTACGTCCAAGACTCCCTCTCACGATCTTGTGTGGGATGCCGGCACTGGTTCCGGCCAGGCCGCCGTATCTGTAAGACCTTTTCTTCCAATTTTCTGCACAAAGATTCGGCCTTTCTTTTCTTACATCTCCTCAGACTCGGAAACATTCTGCTTAATTTGACAAAAAGTTAGCACCAGATGATCTAATTATGGTAATGGGTTGGTACATTTGTAGTTGTAGTAGTATTGAGGAGATTAGAGGTCAATTAATTTTCTGAATCTTGATTTAACACAGTAATTTACTGGTTTTTATCAAATGCAACGAATTTATTGGTGGTTCTTCTATGGCTTCCGGGTAAGATCGTCTTCATTTTGAGTATCAACTCTACCGACATCATTTTTTTGTTTTTTTGGGCAGTTGGCTGGGATCTACAAGAATGTTATAGCCACAGACATTAGCCAAGAGCAACTGAATTTTAAAGTCAAGCTTCCAAATATTCGTTATCAATGTAGCCCTCCCAAGATGACCGTTACAGAGCTTGAGCAAATTGTTGGGACAGAGTCTAGTGTGGATTTAGTGACATGTGCTACTGCAATGCACTGGTTTGATCTTCCAAATTTCTACCAAAATGTGAAACGGATACTGAAAAAGCCCAATGGAGTAATTGCTGCATGGTCCTATACCTGGGTTGAGATCAACCCTGCTGTTGACTCTCTTAAACAAAAAATGTACCGTAACTGGAAGCCTAAATACTTCAGGCCGCAAAGCCGTCTGATATTGGAAGACAAGTACAAAACTATTGACTTCCCTTTCCAGCCGGTCGATGGACTTGAACACACTGGACCTTTTGAATTCCAAATTCAGAAGTTGATGAATTTAGATGACTTGTTTGCATTAATAAAGTCATGGTCAGTATATAAAGCTGCAAAGGAAGATGGTCTTGAGTTATTGACTGATGATGTAGTGAAAGAGTTTGCCTCTGCTTGGAATGAAGATGGGAAGCCCCAAAAACTTGCTACTTATCCCATTTATTTGAGGATTGGAAAGGTTGGGAACTAACAGGAACCTCCTTGTTCCTATTTCTGGCAGGCGAAATAGTAACTTTGGAAGACTGGGGATTCTTCTCTGTGTTTGTTTTCCTCTTTGAATCTGGTCATCTAATTTTCCCTTTCCCTTTCCCTTTGAGGGCTGTTTGTAATCTTGATGTAACAATAACGACTGATCTGTGTCAGTCATTGTATCTCGCCTGCAAGCTGAATGCATAAGAAATTCTATTATCCATGTAAGTTTTTTTGTGATCCAAAAGTACAACATTGTTCGCGGTAGGAATATAGAAAAAGATTAGGGATTAAAGTTTAAACTGCCGGATTAAAATATTAAAAAGATTATTAAATATTGGTTAAAGGCGGAAAAGGGTAGGATGTAGTCCTAACTTAGTCGATGGTTAGGGTTAGATTCTGACCTAGGAAGAGAGAGAAAGAGAGGATTTGAGAAGATACTCGTTGATTTGTTCTATAGATGATTGTGTAGAGGAATTATAAATAATGAAAAAAGGATTAGTGTTTTTATATTCGTTGATTTGTTCTATAGATGATTGTGTAGAGGAATTATAAATAATGAAAAAAGAATTAGTGTTTTTATATACTATAAGCGTTCCTTAAAATATAATAAAACAAGTAATGAAAAAGGAATTAATATATTTATACACTATATGCATCTTTTAAAATATAATAAAACAAATCATGAAAAAGGGATTAATGTATTTATATATTATAAGCATTCCTCATAAAAATAATAAATATAAACTGAATAATTTATCGATCCTGATCGTTAATTCAGTGATAAGGAAACAAAAAATATTGTTATAAGGAGTTTTTTGTAAGTGTACGGAGTTGGAAATATGGGAGTGTGATGTCATGTCATGACTTTGCGGTAACATGGTTTGTGTTGTCTCATATTTTGCCTTGTGTTCGTTATGGCTTGTAAGCTTATGTTGCAGCCAATCGTGAATATGATAAAACATGATTCAATCTATGTGATTCGACTATGTATGATTTGATCATGTACAGCGTAGAAATTTATGATTTGACCTATGTGATTCGATTATGTATGATTTGATCATATGTGAGTGTGAAAACTCATGATTCGACCTATATAATTCGGTCATGTGTTCATTACTAAAGATAGTGAAAAGAAAACGTGACCTCCTGAATAATAAAAAGTAGAAATACTAAAAGCTTGTTTATAAATAATAAAGACAAACTTGAGATGGATAATAATAAGTTAAAGAAATGCGCTATCTTACTCTTACAAGAATTATCATTGATTGTTGATCATTTGCTTCATCATCAATGCAAATTCGAGCTTCCACAAGCAACACTAAAAAGCATAAAGTCGGCAAAAGAAACAATAGAAAGCATGATGAGAAAAGACTTCAAGAGGATCTTGAGAAGAATGCAAGGCATGACAAACTAAAATTATTACAAAATACACCTAAATTAAATGATGAATACATGGCATTATTAGGGAGATGCCAAAAAGTTCTCAAAAAAATCCACAAAAAAGTAAGATCTTTAAACCAATTGATCAAAAATTCAAGAAGATATATTGCACTGTAGAAACCATTAATCCAAAATAAGGTCAAAGTAATATAGAGTACATCCTTTATAAGGATGTAGGAGGGATGATTGTTAATACATTTGCTACTTGCAACGAAAAGTTAGACCAAGAGGGTTGAGGATAAAATTACTATAAATCACCATATTCCAAAGGAAATAAATATTGCAGATGAAAAAATATTGAGTATTAAAAATCTAATGTAGCTATCCTCTAATTTAATTAGGCCCAAATATCTAGAAAAAAGGGTGGAAAATAAACATATGCAAAGGAAAATAAATATATGCGAATATTTTTCCTTCAGGTACCAAAAATAAGTAAATCAACTTGGAAAAAATAACGAATAAATTATAACTCTCCCTATAAATCAAAATAGAAAGAGACATATATGCAGCTTCCACATACCATACCAATGGAGTGGACAAAAAGAAGCACAAGCAATCAGATCCATGGAAAGCAGACTTGGAAGAGGTTGCAAATAACAAATAATTGAAGAGTTGTATAAATATATATATATATATATATATATATATATATATATATACCAAAATAAGCTTTTTTTTTTTAAAGAATTGATCTTCCAAGGAATGAATGTCAAAGTTGATTGTAAAGAAAGTGAAGACTAGGTCATATGTAAAACCACTATTTAGGAGTGGAGGCCACGACCCCCCTACTCTCCCTTTCAAACTTAGCAAGTCTACACTACAAAATAGAATGAACGAGAGATAATTTTTGGATTTTTTTTTTCAAGATCAAACGAAACTTCTTGCTAATGATAAAAAGCATCATCCAACCTATCAATGTGAACCATTGCCAATCTTTTAGAAAATCCAAACCAACATGGACCATTCGACAGCAAGGCCATGGACGGGGTGCTCAATGTTTCCGCCAAAATTGTCACCGGCCATGTACACATTCTTGAAACAGTACTGCAGCCTTCTAATTCCTCCAAATCAAGCTCCCCTAATTCATTCAGAAACTTCCCATGTAAAGGAACGTTTGTTTCATCAGACACACCACTTGATGGGACTCCAGATTGCCCTAATTTTGTTGCATTCTTCGAATGTTTTTCTTACTCCTCCCAAAGAGGTGGTGTAGATTACCACTGAATCTGCTCCGTTTGGTGGGTGGGAAGTCACCTAGTGGGTCAAATTTCACTATGGATGCACCTGTTTTTCCTATTTCTTGTTTCTCTTAATATGAATGTGTTGTCTTTCACGCGTTTGCACCCTTCTGAATTGGCTGTTCTTGATTTGGGTTGTAGAGTAAAACCTATTCTGGCAGCCATCGATTGTGATTTCTTGAACTTGGAATCCATTGGGCTGCCAAGTTTATTCATGTCCTGACTCATCGAAATGGGTTTCTTCAAATCATTAGTCTCTCAAGTAAGGCAGTTATCGATTTCTTTTCTTTCCAAGTTAATGATCTAGTTCCAAGGGAGGGCTAGATCAAGCGCATCTAGTGTTGGAGAAAAAGGGGCATCCAATGCTTTTGCCATCGAAAATGGTTAAGCCCTTTTTGGGACTCCCTGGATGCTGCTTGGACTACCTTTCTTCCTGCCCCTAATTGCAATAAGAACAACTCACTCGGGCCCCCTCACTACAGACTCTTAAGAGAGACCTCCGAAAATGGACTTGTGTAGAAATGCATATTGAAGAACTTTCAAGAGAGGACAGCTTGGCGTTGAGTTCATAAGTGATCCTTTATATTAAGATCGAAACATCATTGGATCCTCCATATTTATTTTTGGTCATTATTGGGGTGGCAATGATCATCAGTCAAGCCTTTGAGAAAATTTTAAGGATTAATTTGTCTAATCACTTAAAACAAAAAAAATAAATAAAGATGACATATCGGAACGACAATAATACTTTTTATTACCCGAAATCAAGTTAATCAGATTAGATCTTCTCTGCAATCATAGATTATTTTTTATCTATGTTGAACCACAAAAACTATTTTATGCCATATTTATGATTTTTCTTTTAGTTTTAAATAGTTGAATAAATTTACTCATAAAATTTTCTCACAGATGACCATTACTATCACAAAAATGACTGGAATGTAATGATTTGGACTGTTACGGTCAAACATAAACTATTGAGGGACGGTAACAACTGAAAATAAATATAAATGATTTAATAATATTTTGATTTAAACATGAAAAATCACTTTTGGCCAAAAACCAATTATTTTATTTTGTTTTTTATTTTCTCAATTTCATCTTTTGTCTTTTTTCCAGTGAATTTACGTAACACCAATACTAGAAAACAAAAGTCTATAAATATGTATCCAATAATATCAATATACAAAACAAAAGTCTTGTATTGTATTATTCAATATTTTTTTCCTTAGAGCCATTTATGATGGCAAAAAAAATGGATCAGCGGTCATAATTATTATCATTATTCGAATTCTTCAGTCTGAAGATTCCCCACGTTTCCCAATCCTGAGGTAGATAGGGTAAGTGAAGATCTTTTTGGTTTTGCCATCCCCATCTCCTTCTTCCTCCTCCCAAGCATCTGTGAAATCTTTAACCACGTCATCGGTCAACAGTTCCACTCCCTTCTCTTTTGCAGTCTGGTAAGCCGACCAGGATCTTATGTACGTGAAGAAGCCTTTTAAATCCATGGTTCTCTTCGTTTCGAATCGGATCGGACCGGTGTCGTTCAGTCCATCCAGGGGCACAAACGGAAAATCAAGGGTCCGAAACTCTTCGTCCACGAATCTACGCTGTGTTTCCCAGAATGGCTTAGAGTCAACCCCGTAAAACTTCTGGAAAACGGAGTCAACGCTGGTGTTAACTCGCGGGCTGCGATTACTCCGTCGGGTTTCTTGAGTACCCATTTCACTTGTTGGTAGAAAGATGGAAAATCAAACCAGTGAAGAGCTTGAGCTATGGTCACCAAATCAACGCTGGACCTTAATGCGATCTTCTCCTCAAGATCGGCTTTGGACATCTTTGCCGGGGTGCATTCGTACCTTACATTTGGAAGCTTGGCTGCAAATTCTAGTTGCTGTGGGCTGGTATCTGTTGCTACTACATTCTCGTAGATCTCACTCAACTAATTATTATAGACGATTCAAAATGAAAATAGAGAAATTAAAAGAGTAACTCTTCGGAAAGGGAGGAATTAATTAGATGTGGGTGGGAAGACTTACTGGTAGAGCAGCCTGACCAGATCCGATGCCGACATCCCATGCTAGTTCGTGAAGTGCGGTCTTGGAAGCTATGAATCGGGAAAGTTCATCCGGGTAGTTCGGTCTGCCTACAGAATACTGCTGGGTTTGCTTAAAAAACAATTTTGCCATATCTCACTAATTAAAACCAATTTAGGTATGATAATGATTTTAATGGTAAATTGGACTGGGTAATGAGATTAATAGAGAGAGGAATGATGCAAAGAGGAGGATAGCAGCGGGAAGCTTCACCGCAAGAACCAGGAAAGGAAGAACATATGTCAGTGCTGAGCTATTTCGATCGGGTCCGGGTCACATTTCGTGTCCACAGATGGCGGCCATACATGCAAGCGATCCTCTATCTGTGGCACTGGATAACTTTAAAAAGGCTCACGAAAAAGATGGCCATACATCGTATGTACGTATGTTCCAATAGATTTCTTGCAACACATGACTTTTTTGGTGTGGTTTGAAGGAACCTAATGGGACAGTGCCGAATGGAAATAATTTTGCAGTAAAGAATCTAAAGATATACTGAGAAAAATTCTCTTTAAAAAAGTTTCAAGAATAAAAAATAATGGTCAATATAATTCTTTTGGACTCCAAATCTTACTTCCGTTATACCAATAAAATATTATTAATAAAAATCTTATACAAAATGTTTAATTGTTATTTTTTAATATAGTTTATATATTAAACCCTAAAAAGATAAAATAAATCTTAAAAATATTTTTTGTTTTAAGGACATGTTTTAAAGTTTTATTGACATAATCGAAAGTGATATACAAATATATAATAGGAGATTGAATTCATTCTTTTGTCACTAATCAACTATTTGAATATACAAAAAGTTAAAGAAAACTCCAAATCCTCTAGTCTTTCTACATCATTAATAATAAATATGCTTTTATAGATATATTTTATTAATGAAATTTTAAAAAGCTATTACCCTAGGGATACTCCCTCCATTCGGAATTAAATGTCTTATTTTGACTTGTATAAATGTTAAGATAATAAGTTGACTTAGTTCATTTTATATTTAACAATATCAATTTCATAAGAAAAATTTAACTAATTTAGCAAATGAGACATTCATATCTAGATCACTCAAAATGGCAATATGAACATTTAATTCTCGATGAAGGGAATATTATTTTATTGGATGGTGTAGAAGATGAATTAGAATATTCGGAGAAAAATTATATAAATATAAATAAATAAATAAATATATATATATATTTATATATATTCTTCTAAATTTATTGTACTAGATCAATGATGGGCATTTAATCTTAAACAATATGAAAAACTTAATCCCATTCTTGTGCCACTGATTATATTTTGGGATGTTGATGATTTGATATTTATTTATTTTTAAATAAATTCTTTATGAATTTAAAATTATACTAACTCCATTAATTTAAGAGCATTATATTTCACTAAATAAATAATTTAATTCTTCAATTAATCTTATTAATTATGGTTTAATAAATCATATTTACATTAAAGCACTTTTCATTTTTTTAAGTTAAAAGTAATAATTAATTTCTAATTGAAACAATATTATTTATTTTATATATCCTTGCTCCTCTCCTAACCTTCAATATACTCTTATGGATCGGTTTCGAATTAAAACGGTATTTAAAAAAATGACAAATAGTGACAGTTACGTATTTTGTTATCGTAAAATTTATAAATATTGATACACTGATTTTTGTTCAAATAAATCAATATGACATTTATTTTTATGATTATTTACAAGCAACAAAAGAATAAATTTTATATATAATGAAGATATAAAAAAATTAAAAGTAATTTTTTTGAAACCGACCAAACTAAATCGATTCAAACCAAACTTTATACAAACCAAATCGATCTTAAATGATTTAAATTAAATTTGAGATTTTCCATTGATTCGATTTAAAAAAAATCAAAATTGAATCAGTCCAAATCGTGAGCACCCAAGAAGCCATTAAGCAAATTAATAATAAAAATTATTAAATAATACTTTTCAATGGCGATCGAGCCTCTCCACACGTTAATATTTCAAGCAAATGAAAAGGAGACAATTGCAGGGCCCGAGGTCCGACTTATAGCCTTATTATCTTTGTGGACAATAAACATTGAGCAGCTTCACATTTTATATTTTTTTCGAGCTAAACCAATTCAAACCAAACTTTATACAAATCAAATTGATCTTAAATTATTTGGTTTAAATTTAAAAATTTTCAAATCAAATTGGTTCAATTTGAAAAATAATCAAAAGCAAATCAATTCAAATCGTGAACATCCCTATAAACCATTAAGCAAATTAATAATAAAAATTATTGAATAATAATTTTCAATTGGCGATCGAGCCTCTCCACAGGTTAATATTTCAATCAAATGAAAAGGAGGCGATTGCAGGGCCCTAGATCCGACTTTTAGCCTTATATATTTTGTGGACAATATACATGGAGCAGCTTCGCATTTAATATTTTTTTAATCCAAAATTAAATATCTCATTTGTTTTTATTCGTAATGGTTCAAACTGATATATTCAATTGCTTATCGAGAGGGAGGAGTATTTTGTATAAGATATACTAAGCTTCAATAATTGGATGCAAACACTGAATACTTACCTTCTCCGACGATGGCCGCCGAAAGATCTAAAGACAATAATATTGCCTATGAATCAGTGAACATTGAGATACTACCAGAAAAACTTCAAACAGCTTTAAGAAGCGAACCACTACCAACAAGTAGTATAAGACATTCGATTGGATGCCGCCGAATGGAAAAAGTTCCGACAGTAATCACGCTGTTGAGGAACAACAATCAGAAAGACGAAGACGACTATGATCCTCTGGTCGTTTCTTTTGGCCCTTATCATCACGGAAAGCCACAACTCCAACAGGCAGAAGATTTTAAGCTGAAGGCACTGCAGCTGTTCGTTGGAAGGACCGGAAAGGACATTGGGTTCTACTATGTAAAGGTTCTCGAGTGGATTAATGATGTTAGAAATTGTTATATTGAAGGTTCTACGGATATGTTTGATGATCCGAACTTTGGCCAAATGATGCTTCTGGATGCCTGTTTGATTATCTGCATCATCTTATCGTGTGTAAATCCAGAGCATTATGAAATCCCTAGCTTTTATCCTGGAGATCAGAGTGGTTTCGTAATGGTATTTCGAGATTTAGTTCTTCTCGAAAATCAAATTCCATTTTCGATTCTTAAGCTCGTTTTCTGTTTGGGATATAAAGAAGACCAAGTTGAAGAATGGGTCCAGTGCTTCTTGAATCTAGCTATTTTCGGAAAGTACAAGATGACCGGAATTAGAATTATAGATAGCACAGAGGATATTGATCAAGAGTTTCAGCAACCCTTTCATCTTCTTGATGCTTTCCGGCTGATCGCCATCTCGAAATCCAACTGTCATGTCGACCACCACCACCCAACACCACTAGAACCCGCCGGCCTTCCTCGGCCATCCAGTTTCGGATGCCTCAAACACATCGGAAATGCACTCCGTAAATGCAGCATCATTAATCAGTACTGTCTTTCCCGGGGAAAGGGAAAATATGACAATAGTATTATTAATATTACCAGAGGATACTATAAGTTTCATTCATTTCGTTCTGTCACAGATTTAAAAGCCAAGGGCATTCATTTCAGGCCCAGCCGTACTGATTCTTTGATGGGCATCAAATTCGAATCAGGCTATATCTTATCTCAACTTGAAGTTCCAACCTTGGTTGTTTCCATATACACTAAGGTGTTCTTCCTCAACATGATGGCCTACGAACTGAGTTTGAGTCCCAGCGGTACAAATGCAGGGGAAGTCACTGCTTATGTCGAGTTCATGAAATGCTTAATCGATACCCCAAAGGACGTGAAGGAGCTGAGAGAGAATAAGATACTGATGACCACATTAGGCAGTGACGATGAAGTAGCGAAGATTTACAAAGAGATGAGGACTTATGGAGTATTGGATAATGAAAGTGTATTCTACAATGTGAAGGAAGAGATTCAAGCTCATTATAACAGCAGGGGAAGAACATGGTTAGCCGAATTTCTTCATACTTATTTCAGGAGTCCGTGGAGTGCCATTGCCTTGCTTGCTGCTACTTTCCTTCTTGTCTTAACATTTATTCAGACTTATTTTACTGCGTATCCTTCTTTCAAGCACATTATGACAGCAGGGCGAGAACATGGTTAGCTGAATTTCTTAATACTTATTTCAGGAGTCCGTGGAGTGCCATTGCCTTGCTTGCTGCTACTTTCCTTCGTCTTAACACTTCTTCAGATTTATTTTACTGCGTATCCTTCTTCCCGCTAGCTTGGTTCATTAATGGCAAAGAAGTATTAGTAGTTTGTTTGTCTGTGTGCTTACATATATATATATATATATATATATAAACCTAATATTCCAAGTGTTAGCTGCAAAATGTCACTGCAGGTATGGAAATGTGAACTATATATATTGTTCAGCCATAACAGAAGCAATCTCTATAACCATATGTGTAACTGGATTTGGGCACTGTTTATTTCTATCATTGCTTGAAACTAGTGTTACGTGTAAACCCCAAGATGGAATCAAACTCCCCATATAGGTTTTACTTATTTGATATTTTAGTGTTCATTTCAATAGCTCTTATATTTTCCTTTTTATAATTTAATTATTTTATATTTTATCTAATGTAATTACAAATTTCAAGACAAAAAATTAATATATAAGATTTGTAGTTTTTCAACTTAATAAATGAGTTACATTTTTTTCCAAAAAAAATAACAATATTAAACAACAATTAACTTTACATTAAATTAATTTTTATTTATTTAATAGTTATTTGGAAAGGCTGATGATCTCAAGTTCTTCTCGTTATATATATGAAATTTAATGTAATTTGACTATAAACTCATATGGTCTTCCCCCCTCTCCCTTTTTTAATACTTATTGTTAAAAAACAAGAAGTTAAAAAGACTTGAAATGTTATGGTATGAGCCCTCATAAGAAGCATGATAATAATTAAAAAATAAATGAATATACTAAATTGAATGTAATATGTTAAAATTTTATTTTTTTGTTAGTATTTTATCACATATGAAATATTTAAATACAAAAATTCATTGTTTACATTAATTATATATATATATATATATAGAGAGAGAGAGAGAGAGAGATTAAAGATCGGCAAAATCTTATTAGTATTAAATAAGTTAAATTTTGTCTATTTTTTCTTCCATACCTAATTTGAATTGAATTGATTATTTTTATCATGATTTAATTAGATTTGTAAGAAAATTAAAATTATATTCTAGGAGAAAACATTGATCTATTAGAATTAATTTAGTTAGTTTTTTACCTACAAACCTTTTAATAACAAATTTGTCATTCTCTTTTTGTATAATTGTTTTTGCAGTTATTAGTTTTTCTCTAAAATTACAATTACTTCTTAAAAGAAAAGGTTGAATTATTTAGTAATCAAACATGGTCATAAGACTCTTTTAGATTGGAAAACTTTGGTTTTATTAATTTTAGAGTTAGATCTCAAAATATATTGTCAATACAAATTTGGAGATTGATAGAAATTAATTGGGATTAAGTGAGTTAAGCTTTTCCATTTAGAATTATTGAATTGGGTGTCAAATGAGTTAAATTTTTTATTTTAGAATTAAATATTAAACTTTTTCCAACTTCTAAAATAATTTAGTATTTCCTTAAATAAATCTCTGCACTACAAAATTTGAAACGGAAAAACTATAAAATTAGTTCGATAATGTTACTAAATAAAATGTTATAATTTTATTTTTATAATTTATATATGAATTCTAAATAAAAAAAATTAATGTTAGTTTTTGTAATTGTTACAAATATTTCAAAATTAAATTTTTTATACAAATATTTTTAAATTAAACTTATACAATTCTTATTTTTAAAGTCCTTTGAAAATTAATTAGATAAATATTCTGTAAAGAAAATGCGCTAGGAAACTTAAATAAGTTTTTATATAATAAAATTTACTCATACAAATGTTTTGTGAAATCAAATGAAACCCATGTAAAAATATTCAATTTAAATTAATGGACCTTTTAAAATTTTCATAAGAGCATACACTTTCTTTAGAAATATATTAACATTAAATTCTCTATCAAAATTCTTGAGTTTAATTTTTCATTTAAATATTTTTAAATTAAATGAGTTTAACTTTTCCATTAAAATAAGAATTTAAGAATTCTATCATAATTAATAAATGATATATATTTTAAATAAAATAGTTAGACTCCTTTTAAAGTTATCTTATAAATATTAAGTTATAGCAATAATTATCTCCTTTATTTAATTCAAGTTTTAATTTTAAAATTATAAATAATAATTTTATTTCTCCTCCCATGAATTCATGTACAAAAGTCCATTTTAAATATGAAGATAAATGGAAAAATATAGTTCTAGATTAATTGAAAAACATTAGTACAATCAAAACCATCATACGAATATAATCTAATTATTTTAAACATAGTTTTTGGATTAAACTAATACATTTTTCATACAATTTGTTTGAATTATAAATTCACCTTTTTTCATACAATTATTTAATTATAATATAATCAAGTCTACTCATACAAATCTATTAATTTTTGTTCTACATACAGATATTTTTTTAACTAATTAGGAAAAAAACCAATAAAAAACTCTCACAAATATTTTAAAGTTAAAATCATAAATTTATTTTCAATAATTCTTTTCTAACAAATTAAATTTTATTTTAGAAAAATATGTTTTCATTATAATACATTGAAAATAAAGTCCTTTTTTCTCAACATAATGTTCATCATCCAACTTTCAAATAAAAACATAAATTAGTTAACTCTTTTTTCGTAAGAATCTTTTGAATTTCAATAAGTTTTTTTTTCTCATAAAAACATTTTAAATTAAATTTTTTTAAAGTTTTTTTTTTTACAAATATTTTTATAAAAATTGTAGATTTTTTTTTTCATTCACATATTTTAAAATCTTTCCCAAAAATCCAAAAAAACATGTATATTTCAGTTAAATTTTTATTTGCATCAAAATCTTTTATAATCAAATGATTAGTTATTTCCTACAAATATTTTAGTAAATAAATTCATAGGAAGCTATCCATTCAACTAAATTTGTTAAATCTTTTTCCTGCAAAAAATCTTTAAGAATCAAATTAGCAAACTTTTTATATAAATCTTTAAAACATAAATTAGTAATTTCCTCCTTTTTTTTGGTTTAAATTTTTCCTCTTTCGGAGTAGACAAAAAAAAAAAAAAAATCACCATAAAGAGATCTTTAATGGTCATGCTTTAACTTATATTACCTTGATAATGATTACTTTATTCTAAATTGTTTCGGTTGAGGACAAATATAGGAGGCAAATTAAACAATCCTATCCTAATAGAATATAAAAAGAACAAAAATCCTAAATCCCTAATCAAATTTAAACTCATTCCTATATACTCAAGATTTAGTTTCATTTCTAAAGAAAATTGACAATAAATAATATTATTTCAAAGTGAATATTACATTAACTTTATTTTTATTAGTGTACTTTTTTATTAAATTTTATATTAAATAAACTTAAGTTAATATTTGAGTTCCGAATTAAATATAGACTCAAAGTTTTAATTTGTATAATAAATTAAATCCTCGTAGTTTTTTTTGGGTAAAAACATAATAATCTTAATAGACTCAATCGAAACCTTCCCATATAAATCTTTTTTCTGGGATTTATTATATTAAGTAGATCTAAAATGATAAAGAAGATGAAGACGATTAATCAGGAAAAAACAATAAGAGAACACAATGTAAATAAGAAAATCTAGAAAGAAAAAGCACAGGATAATTTATATTAATATTTTATATACTTTATCTTTTAGAAATAATTTAGTTAAGTTTTTTTTTTGGTTAATCTTTTATAATAAATAGTTCATATGCTTAAAGTTGATT
Source organism: Parsonsia alboflavescens (assembly GCA_028571225.1). Taxonomy (NCBI): domain Eukaryota; kingdom Viridiplantae; phylum Streptophyta; class Magnoliopsida; order Gentianales; family Apocynaceae; genus Parsonsia; species Parsonsia alboflavescens. The sequence continues at coordinate 12,458,855 of JAOXNR010000001.1, read as the reverse complement.
AGTCTAAAGATTTTTTTATTAAAAAATAGAAAGACAAAAAAAAAGGATGAAATTTTAACATTTTTAATTTAATTAAATCTCTTTATATCTTGGATAGAATCATTATCGGATTCCTTTAGAATAAATTTTTTATATTTATAAATAATATGAAATTGATTTTAGTTAACCTTTTCATATATATAAATATATAGATATATATATTTTAGAAATAAATTAGTAATTATTTTGTATAATTAATTTAATTAATGTAACTAAAAAGAGAACGTTAATTTTTAGAAAACCTCCAAGATTAAATAATTTAAATCTTGGTAAATAAACTATGGCCATAAATTTATTAAAATTATCTTCTTCTTTTTTTTAAAAAAAAAAGGTTTGAAGATAGACAAAAATATATTAAATGAGTTAAATCTCTATAATTTGGATTAGTACTTTTTTTTATAAAAAAAGAAAAACCATGTTTAGGAAATAAATGATAGCCATATAATTAACTAAATTATATAATAATAAAAAATTAATCTTATAGAAGAAATTAGATGACGTTATTCAAAGAAATAAGAATCCTAATATAATTTAACAATAAATCTTTGGTAAATTTTGTGGTAAATCCATCAAAGAAAGGTTAATCTTCTACATACGTTTATCAACAAAATACTTTCTTTTATAATACTATTATATTAGAAAAATAGTTTGTACAAATCTTTCACAAATAAATATTTTCCCCGAAATGGTTCTACTTTATATTTATATAGATAGATATTCTTCCTTTTTTTAATCCAACAATTTGGAAAATCTTATTTTGTAGGGAGGACAAAATTACTTCTAAACTTTTAAAAAGTTTAATTTTTACGTTTATATTTTGAAATGCAGTTCCATTAACATAGGAGATTATTGTGTTGCGTCCTACAAAGAAGTAGTTCATGTTGACATTGAAGCTCTATCTAAAATTTAATAAGTACAAGTTGCAATCAAATAAATTAAAATTTCTCTAAAATCACAATCACATATTAACAACTCAACTCGAAAAATAATATCTCAAGAGATACTCTCTCATTTTAGTTATTAATAAAAATCTTTATATATTTCAATCAAATTACATATAAGGCTTTGGATTTTCTAGTATTTTTTTACATATCTTTTATACTATCAATGATAAACATCTATTTATATTTTTATAGATATATTTTATTTATTTTATTGGGTAATGTAGAAGATAACGTAAAAGAAGTATTAAAATATCCGAAATTATTATTACTCAACAATTATTCATCTTGATCTTTTTACAAGGTCCAAAGATGGAGTATTAGTAAGCCTTAAGCAAACTTTGATTAGAAAAATAGAAACATTGATTCAAGGATAAAAATGTCAAACCGTTGATTTTTAAGGATAGTTTTGCTAATGATAACTGAGAAGATTAAATTACACTGACTTACCAAAGGGAATAAAAGGAAAATTACCCCAATAGCCCGCCGTATGGAATTTGAACTCCTCCGCGACTTAGGTCATCGATGACATTTCCGTATTGGACTTTCCAATCACCATCAACGACCAACCATCGTGGGCTGCTTGAAAATTGAAATTCACAGTCGATTTTTCGTCCTACAAACGGAGGCGGAGCCCTTATTCTTATCCAATCAGACAGACTGAGAGACATTGAAAAATGTCTGCGTATCCGGAGTATCAGGGCAAGGATTACGCCGCCGGTCGGCCAACCTACCCGGAAGAGTTGTTCCAGTTCATTACGTCCAAGACTCCCTCGCACGATCTTGCGTGGGATGCCGGCACTGGTACCGGCCAGGCGGCCATATCTGTAAGATCTTTTCTTCCATTTTTCTGCACAGAGATTTGGCCTTTCTTTTCTTACATGTCCTCAGACTCTGCAACATTCTGCTTAATTTGACAAAAAGTTAGCACGAGATGATCTAATTACGGTAATGGGTTGGTACATTTGTTGTTGTAGTTGTATTGAGGAGATTAGAGGTCAATTAATTTTCTGAATCTTGATTTAACACAGTAATTTGCTGGTTTTTATCAAATGCAAGGAGTTTGTTGGTGATTCTCCTGTGGCTTCCGGGTAAGATCGTCTTCATTTTGAGGGTAACTCTACCAACATTTTTTTTTGTTTTTTGGCAGTTGGCTGGGGTCTACAAGAATGTTATAGCCACAGACATTAGCCAGGAGCAACTGGATTTTACGGTCAAGCTCCCAAATATTCGTTATCAATGTAACCCTCCCAAGATGACCGTTACAGAGCTTGAGCAAATTGTTGGGACAGAGTCTAGTGTGGATTTAGTGACGAGTGCTACTGCAATGCACTGGTTTGATCTTCCAAATTTCTACCAAAATGTGAAATGGATACTGAAAAAGCCCAATGGAGTAATTGCTGCATGGTCCTATGCCCTGGTTGAGATCAACCCTGCTGTTGACTCTCTAATCCAAAAAATGTACCTCAGCTTGAAGCCTAAATACTTCAGGCCGCAAAGCCTTCTGGTATTGGAAGGCAAGTACAAAACCATCGACTTCCCATTCCAGCCGGTCGATGGACTTGAACACACTGGACCTTTTGAATTCCAAATGCAGAATTTGATGAATTTAGATGACTTGTTTGCATTATTTAAGTCATGGTCAGCATATAAAGCTGCAAAGGAAGATGGTGTTGAGTTATTGACTGATGATGTAGTGAAAGAGTTTGCCTCTGCTTGGAATGAAGATGGGAAGCCCCAAAAACTTGCTACTTATCCCATTTATTTGAGGATGGGAAAGGTTGGGAACTAATAGGAACCTCCGTGTTCCTATTTCTGGCAGGCGAAATAGTAACTCTGGAAGACTGGGGATTCTTCTGTGTGTTTGTTCTCCTCGTTGAATCTGGTCATCTAATTTTCCCTTTCCCTTTGAGGGCTGTTCGTAATCTTGATGTAACAATAACGACTGGTCAGTGTCAGTCATTGAATCTGGCCTGCTGAATGCATAAGAAATTTTATTATCCATGTAAGTTTCTTCGTGATCCAAAAGTTCAACATGGTTCGCGGTAGGTATATAGAAAAAGATTAGGGATTAAAGTTTAAACTGCCGGATTAAAATATTAAAAAAGCTATTAAACATTGGTTAGAGGCAGTAAAGGGCATAATGTAGTTGGAACTCAGCCAATGGGATTGGGTCGGATTCCAATTGGAGAGGATGTTTCCTAATATCCTGCTATCCCACTTTGATATTAAAGGCAGATAAAATTGCTGAAAGTTCGGAAGAGAGAGAAAGAAAAAGAATTTGAAAAGATTCATGTTGATTTGTTTATGAATTCTTTTATAGATTCGTATGGAGGAGTTTTTGTCTAAATATTTATAGAATAGGATTAGTGCATTTATATATTATAAATAGTATTTATATGGTATTCCCGAAAAAATAATAAAACAAATAATGAAAAAGGGTTTAGTTTATTTATACATTAGTTCTTTAAAATATAATAAAACAAATAATGAAAAAGGGATTAATGTATTTATACAGTATAAGCATTCCCCATAAAAATAATAAATATAAACTGAATAATTTGTCGATTATGATCGTTAATTAAGTGACAAGGGAACAAAAAATATTATTATAAGGAGTTGTTTGTATGTGCATGGAGTGGGAAAAAAGGGAGTGTGATGTGATGTGAAGGATGTGATGTCATGACTTTGCAGCTACATGATTTGTATTGTGTGTTGTCTCATGTATTGCCTTGTGTTTGTTATGGCTTTTAAGCTTATGTTGCAGCTTAATGTGAGTGTGATAAAACAGGATTCGACCATGTATAAATGTGGAAACTCATGATTCAACCTGTGTGATTCGACCATGTATGATTTGGTCATATGTGAGTGTGGAAACTCATGATTCGACTTATGTAATTCTGTCATGTGTTCATTACTAAAGATATTGAAAAGAAAACATGGCCTCATAAATAATAAAAAGATAAAACACTAGAACCTTGTTTAAGAATAATAAAGAGAAGTTTGAGATGAACAATAATAAGTTAAAGAAATGCCCTATCTTACTCTTATAAGAATTATCGTTAATTGTGGATCATTTGCTTCATCATCAATGCAAATTTGGGCTTCCACTCACACAGCATTAAAAGGCATAAAGTCAGCAAAAGAAACTATAGAAAACATGATGAGAAAAAACTTCAATAGGACCTTGAGAAGAAGACAAGGCAAGACAAACTAAAATTATTACGGAATACACCTAAATTAAATGATGAATACACAGCATTATTAGGAAAATGCCAAAAAATTCTCAAAAAAATATCCATTAAAATGTAACATCTTTAAACCAGTTGATCAAAAATTCAAGAAGATATATTGCATTATAGGAACCATTGATCCAAAATAAGGTCAAAGAAATATAGAGTACATCCTTTATAATGATGCAGGAGGGATGATCATCAACACATTTTCTACTTGCAACAAGAAGTCATACCAAGAGGGTTGAGGATAAAATTAGTAAAAATCACCATGTTCCAAAGGACATAAATATTGCAGATGAAAAAATATTAAGTATCAAAAATCTAATGTAGCTATCCTCTAATTTAATTAGGTCCAAATATCTAGAAAAAATAATGGAAAATAAATATATGCAAATATTTTTCCTTCTCTTAAAAATAAGTAAATCAACTTGGAAAAAATAACGAATAAATTATAACTCTCCCAATAAATCAAAATAGAAATGGACATATGTGCAGATTCCACATACCATACCAATGGAGTGGACAAAAAAAAGCACAAACGGTCATATCTATGGAAAGCAGACTTGGAAGAGGTTGCAAATAACAAATAATTGAAGAAGCGCTCCTTAATGCACAATCCAATAGTTACCGTAACGGAATTCTTGCTCTGCTTGGTTGGCTGCATGAGCGTTGTAGCAAGAATTCCGTTACAGTAACGGTTAGAGCGCGCCGCCTTAGCAAAACCGTATAATTTATTCGTATAATTTATTCGGTTTGCTAAGGCGGGCTCCAACCGTTGATGTAACGGAATTCTTGCTACAGCGCTCATACAGCCAACCAAGCGGAGCAAGAATTCCATTACGGTAACAGTTGGAGCGCACCTTAGCAAATCCGTATATATATAAACACCAAAGTAAGCTTTTTTAAAAAAAGAATTGATCTTCCAAGGAATGAATGTCAAAGTTGATTGCAAAGAATAAGAAAATTAAGTGATATGTGAAGGCTAGGTCTTCTGTAAAACCACAATTTAGGAGTGGAGGCCACGACCCCTCTACTCTCATTTTCAAACTTAGCAAGCTACGTTGCAAAAGAGAATGAACAAGAGGTAATTTTTGGATTTTTTTTTGTTAAGATCAAATGAAACTTCTTGCTAGAGATAAAAAGTATCATCCAACCTGTCAACGTGGACCATTGCCAATTTTTCAGAAAATCCAAACCAACATGGGCCATTCGACAGCAAGGCCATGGACGGGTTGCGCAGTGTTTCCATCAAAATTGTCACCGGCCATGTACATATTCTTGAAACAGTACTGCAACCTTCTAATTCCTTGAAATCAACCTCGCTTAATTCACTCAGGAACTTCCCATGTAAAGAAATGTCTCTTTCATCAGTCACCACGTGATGGGACTCCAGATTGCCCTAACTTTGTTGCATTGTTCAAATGTTTTACTTACTCCTCCCAAAGAGGTGGTGTAGATTACCACTGAATTTGCTCCGTTTGGTAAGCACTTTTTTGGAAAGTCAGTTTGTCAAATTTGACTATGGATGCCCCTCTTTTTCCTCTTTCTTGTTTGTCTCTTAATATGAATATGTTGTCTTTCACGGGTTTGTACCCTTTTGAATTGGCTGTTCTTGATTCGGGTTGTAGAGTAAAACTCGCTCTGACAGCCATCAATTGTGATTTCTTGAACTTAGAATCTACTGGACTGCCAACTTTGTTCATGTCCTGACTCATCGAAACGGGTTTCTTCAAATCATTAGTTTTAGATGACAGCTTGGTGTCGAGTTCTTCCAGAGTGTGGAAAGAAGCATTTCTTCTTGGCATTTCCAATTTGCTATTAGCAGCTGATTTATCTTCGGCGAATGGTGGTTGCTTTTCCTCCAATATTCTTCTTTGTTGGTTTTTGATTTTCATTGTCTTCATTGTTGATAGAAGGTTTCTTTGAGGATCCATGGGCGATTGTCCGTGAAATTTATGTGAGCAAAAGAGGAGATTTGGGTAAAAACCTGTGGGCACGAAATGATTCAATCGAATCTCAGCCAATGGGGTCAGGTTGGATTCCAACTAAATCATCGTGTAAGCTTGTTCAAGAAGTTTATAAACAGTAAAATTCTAGAGCGTACAACTCTAAATATTCAGCTCGAATATTAAAGTCAGACATAGAGAGATAAAATGAAATTATTGAAAGTTAGGAAGAGAGAAATAGGGAGGATATGAGCAGATACCTATTAATTTATCTATGAACCCATTAGATTTAAATCGATAATTTCCTATTCTATAATGTATAAGAAAAGTTCAAAATAAATATATATAGAATAAAATTAGTTAATTTTTTAAAAGGATTTTCTAAAATATAATAAAACAAATAATGAAAAAGGGATCTATCTATTTATATGTGAGGGCAATTATGTCGAAAAGAAAAGAAAAGAAAAGAAAAGGAAGTCTGAACCTGAAGTAATTTCTGGAAAGTTTCAGTCCACAAATTTCTCTGGTTGGTAAATTGAGTGTTCTTACCTATTTCATGGGCGAATCCAATTGCACGGAGGTAAAGTTTCTTGCTCTTCAAGTGAAATTGACGAAGAAAACGAGTGGCAGAAAAAACCTTCGCCAAGTAATAAAGTAGTCAATATCTCCCCTTATTTAATAAGCCAATTTCATTTCCAGGAGACTGAAAAGTGAAATCTGAGACGGCGTGAAAGAGAGAGCGCTGGGGAAACAGAAGTGGTCCTTAAAGATGGAGGCCAAATTTTCCAAATTCTTTGAGTCTGTTAACTCCTTCTTCAACGGCGGTGATCATCTCCCTTGGTGCGACCGGGATATCGTTCTCGTAAGCATACTCAATCACTGATGCCCATGTATCCTTTTTTTTTTTGTAATTTCTTGAAATAGTTGGAGAATGCACCATATTCTAGGGTGCCTGAGGAAGTTATACACCATTGCCCTGGTTACCTTTGCGGCCACCATTTTCGCGGGCAACCTGAAAATAAAGATATGATCTGGATCCTATTCCTCGAAACAGTAAATACTACAAAAAGCTTCATTGATGTGGGATAATTCTCCGTTCTGAAAGATTGATTCTTTCATTGATCTGGTGGAAGGAAAAGTGTGTGTGTGTGTGTGTGTGGGGGGGGGGGGGGGTTGAATTTTGTTCTAAAAGAACTGTTATCTGATCGATTGGCCGTCTGACCTAGAGTTTTCTATGGATTGCCATTCGGTTGTATTGTAACTTTTCTTTCCTCGAGTTTTTTATTTTATGTATCTGAATTCTGATCCTATCTAACTAATGGCTAGATTGATATTGCAACAGCTCTCTGGAACTCATCTTGAGAAATACCATGAAACATATTTTTCATTTTCATTATCCATTTCCAGTTTCTTTTTTCCACTGTAAGAGTCATTCACCTCAGGTCATGCAGCCACTGCTAGTATTTCATTTTCGGTATATGCCTTTACCTATATTAAATCATTCCATAAAACATACCACAATCGGGGGTTCATATATGTTTGAACTGGCTACAGAGGTTTAATTATCTACAGGAAGGCATACAATAACATTTTATAGTATGTTTAGCATCTTACAGTATGATTTCTCCGTTAAATCTCATGATTGCCTGCAGTATTGTGAGAAAGAGGTTGCAGAGGCAGCAAAAGGTGATTCAGATGAACGAAAGAGTGAAAGTATTATGCGATTGTCATGGGTTCTTGTTCATTCAAGACAACCAGAAGATGTGCAACGAGGCATAGCCATGCTGGAAGGTGCAACTTCTGAATTTGCGTGGGAAAGAAATTCTCCAGAAATAGAAGCATCTAATGCATTAATATATATTTCACAGATGACAGATATTGGTTTCTTTCTATAAGTTTTAAAGCTTGCTGTACATCTTAGTAATCTGGAGTCCTGAATACTAGTGCCGAAAGAACCTCATTTCATCTGTTTCCATCTTTCATTAGATTTATGTTCAGTAATTGCTGGATGATTGTTATATTTACAGCTCCTCTGAGGATATTAGTTTCTGCATCCTCACCTTTTTCTTCTTTTTGTTTCTGTGCTCAACATTTTATTGCATAGTATTGCCTGGCAAGATTTCTTTACTTTTATTGCATCCTTTACATATGCTTCTTCCAGAGATATTTCACACATAAAACAATATTATGTCATCTGTGTGTGTAGAACAGGCAACCTAGAGCTAATGCTTTGATGCCACTCCTAAAGAGAACCCGTGTTGCTCTTTGACATGCCTTTTCACTTTTACCTTTGCAGGTTCTTTTTGTTATTCATAAGTGTGCAACTATTGCTCATTGGAAATATCTAAGAGTCAGGCTGCACACATGAATTACAGTTATGAGCAATTTGGAGATTAAGAGATTAAATTTTTGGCTATTTAAGGGGAAAAGGATGGAATCACAGATATTCGTTTTTAGACATTTGCATATAAAGCATTTTGCCTCACCCTGAAAAGAGGGGCTAATAGAGGACATACTGCTAATGTTTGATGAATATAACTAATGGTTATTGAATACTCACCATTTCTCTAGAGATAATAATGCTGCATGTCTATGGGTGCTTTTGTTTCATAATCTGAATATTTCTTAACATATTGATTATCTCGATAGAATATTTGTGGTTTTGCTGTCAAATCTGATTATTCTGTTTTTGCAGCTTCACTTTCCGACAGTAATAGTCCATTACAGAGGAGAGAAAAGCTTTACCTTCTTGCTGTTGGTTATTACAGAAGTGCTGAGTATTCAAGGAGCCGGCTGCTTTTAGAACAATGTTTGGAGGTTGGTTTTCTACTTCGCTCTTGGATACCTTGCTCATTCTTGATATGCCTTGTTCTTGACTTTGTCAAAAGGATATTGCATTATGAATATGTTTACCAGCCATTCTGAATAACAACTTCCATGTTCTTGCAGATTGCACCTGATTGGAGACAGGCTTTGTCCCTCAAGAAAGCAGTTGAAGAGCATATCACAAAAGGTAACCAAGAAACAATCATGTTTGGCACAGAGTTGTAATGTGGGTCTCCTTGATTTAATAACTGAGACTAAGAAACAACCTCAATGTTTTGGGTGCAGATGGTGTCATTGGAATAGGGATTACAGCTACTGCTGTTGGAATTGTAGCTGGTGGAATTGTAGCAGCATTAGCTCGAAGAGGCTAGAAAGTTTTGTAAAACCCATGAACTGATTATTACACAATGCTACATACACATGTTGCTTAGAATCTGCAGTAGGTCTTGTGATGTTTCTAATTCTGTGATTGAGAAATAGGCAATTCTGCAAAATTAATACATATTTTGTTCCAATGTTGATTTAAACTTTTAGCCTTTACGCAGCAAGTGTTGATAAGAAAAGCATTCAATTGTTCAAAGTTTCAAATACAGAATACATATTTCTTTACACAGAAAATACATAAATATCATTCTATATCATTCTGAGGAAGCAAGGGCTGACTGTAGGACGTCTTCAAGGTGTTTCTCAGCAGCAGCATACTGCCTCTTCTTGTCCTCAATTGCTAATGCAGCTAAGGCTTTGTCCTGTGCAAACAAGAACCAACATAAAATTCATTTTACAGAAAATAAAAGGCACATAAAAAAAGTGCAATGTAGTTACAGCATATAAGGTTTAGAGAGCATACAGGAGGCAAGTCTTGGTAACTTCTTAGGGTATCAAGAATGGGTTTTGTTTTCTTCTCCAATTCCTTCCTGTGCTCCGCCATTTCAACCAATACTCCATGGCTAATTTCTGGACTGTACCCCACACGATTGATCATTGCCTGTGTAAGAAATGTCTTTTATGAGAGACGAAGAAGAGACAATACCACTATTATGACATTTGATGGTTTGGTCACTTCTCCTGAGGTAGATTTACATTAGAAAAGTGCCAATCAAACTAATTACATTTTGCATGCATGCAGTTCTATACTGTGCTTAAAATTCTAGCCACTCTCCTGTCATCACAGGTAGATGAAGCTCAATCTTATGTAAACTAAGCTCATTTAACTCTAAGGACAAGTACACCAAAATGAGATATTAGCCACGGAACACAAGGAATTAAATAAAATTGGACAAGAAACATATAACTGCTGATCGGTAACAAACATCCAGGATCGGTAGATTCCAGTCCCTGAATCTGTAGGCAAAGGACTAGGTTTTCAATGCCACGAACAACGACCCATTTTCACTAAACCCAAACAAATTACAACCATAAGAAAATACAAGACCATACAAAGCATAGTAAGAGAGAACAATTTACGTTTTGCAATTATAAATGACAGAGAAATAAGGAAAACTTGTCAAGATGTGTATACTGTAAGACACATCAATGCAACAAGAGATAGACTCATAAAAAAGAACAGTCTATAGACCTCTGTTCTCCTCAGGTTGTTACATATGATGCCATAATGCAAAGCTTCCAAAGAAAAAACTCAATTCTAACTAGAATATGACAATTTTAACCTAAATCTATGGAGTGCCTTCCACTGTTTCTCCTCACAAAGCAGGGTAAGAAGATTCAAGAGGATGCTCATCCTGTTACAGTGCATTCTAATACTCTGCCTCACATAATTCTCAACATCACATGCTGATAAGCATCTGCTAGAAGCCTTGCACCAACTACATAATTCAGAACACTTTCAGACTAGCCAATTCACTTTAGTTGCCCAGCTGATGTTATGACTACTAAGTCAAAAGGTAGATGGTTGTTATTTATAACTTAATCTTGCAGCAGTTTTCTTGTGACATGCTTGCATTCAGACAGTTATGCCTTCTTCTAGAATAATCACTTCTTCTAGGAGGACCTATTGTTGTATGTAAATACAAGCTTGTACAGATCAAAATCAATGAATAAGAAATCAGTTTCTTATGCTGCCTTTAGAAAACTTCTCTCTACAAGCTAGGTTATACACAACTTCCAATGACGAATCTAAAATCTTGGACATAGAAACATTAGAATGTTGCACTTCGAAAAATATCCTAAAGCCAATGCAGAGTACCAAATTAGAAATCTATCAGTGACTTTCAAGCATTTGAATCTTATGTGACCTGGCAATTCCATTCTGGTAACAACGTGAAAACCAGAAATGACACCAACGCTAATACCATACTCACACATTTAACTATGTGACCTGCACATCTCAAATTGCAATTTGTATCATCAACATAAACTGGAATTTTCATGAGAGGGGATGGATATTTGATATCTTCAGTGAAATATTAACAATTGAGAGCTAGCGTAAATGGTTACCTTTTCCAAATTCTTTCAACCAATTAATGGGATATCATCAAAAGCTAGTGTATGTTTTCAGCTTATATCATCTAGCTAAAATTGTGGACAGATACATGACATGAACCAAGTGTTAAGAGAACTCCTTTCTTTTCTTTCTAGCAAATCAAGAAAATTTAAGAAAAATATTAAGTAGTTAATACTATTCAATTTGAGATAACTTTAATAAACCTATAACTGATTGCATTACTGAAGGTACAGATATTTAAACTCATTCAACCATCAGGATCATCAAGAATAAATCTACAAAAAATTAGCAATATAATAATCGTAAGGGGACCATTTTATCTTCTGAGTCAAGATGTTGATCAACAGCAGCAGAGTCAAGATATCCGGTAGTTAAAAAACATTCCTTGACAATGGTCATACCTTGTAATTGGAGTACTGTTGCACATACTGGCGCTCCTTTGAGTCCATAATTGCTAAGTTTGTTTTCCGGCTTTCTGTTTCTGTTTCACAAGGAGCTATATCGTCTTCCAGTTGTGCAAGTGTTCTAACACACAAGAAGATATAAAAAGGAACTGCTTAGATCCTTTAAGAAAGTTAACATCAGCAGAGTTCTTTTATGAATATGACATTAAGTTTTGAGTTTGTCACAAGAAAATGCCAGTGAATTACTTCTACTGCCCATGAAAGACTTTTACCTTTTTAAATAGGTCAATCTGGAAATTGCCTTGCGAGTGTAATCTAGAAGTACTTTTGATTCCTGCTGAACCTGAGACCTCTTCTCTTCGACAGCAGTTTTCCTCAATGAAAGATCCGCCATTGATACAAGGAAACTAAGGTGTTTTCAATGGGTAAGCAACATTGAAATTTTTATTCACCATCTCTGACATGGATCTAAAGGAATTAAAAGTTCTACAGAACAAAGGCAAACCTGCTCAATTCAGTATCTCTAATATTCAATAAATTAGCAACACTAGCCAGAACTTGAGCTGATGTAACCACATTTGATGGTAAACTCTCCTGGGCCAATCCCACGTGTTCTAATATCTCCCTTATTCTTGCAGCTGCATTTATAAATTTATCAATCATACAAATGTCAAACCACAAAAGACGAAATAAACTGTACAAAAATGGACGGAATGAAGAAACCAACAACATCAAAATAACAAGTAAAAGAAGCACTTTCCCACTCCCACCCCCAATTTCACCCTATTACAAGGATTTGAAATATAAAAGATGGCTTTGAACCAAATACAGTATAGGAAATGCATAGATCAAATTAAATGACCTTGGGCGCGATACTCAGTTGCTTTTTGACGAAAATCATTGGCAACAATTGAAGCAGCTTGAGTTTTTGCGTGGGAGATGGTGGCAATACTGTGTAAATGGGAAATGCTTCGAGGGGTATACTCAAAATCAGGTATATCTTTTCCAACTGCAGTAAATTGAGATTCAAGCCATGCTTTCACTTCTGCAATCCGATTGGCATCAAAACCACTACTACTCTTTGATGCTTCAGATGTTATTGTTGCCGAAGGATCTCTTCCACCCACCAGGTCGCTCATTCTCTTTCTTCTTTTCCCTCAATTGTAAACCTTCAAGCCCCACCTATCTGTAGAAAAACAATTTGCAGCATAAAAATCTTGATTGCAACAAAAATAAAAACATGATAAGAAAAAGAAGTAATAATCAAGAAATGTATATTATCCAGCTAAGGGGGGAAAAATGTATCGTGCAGGCGGTATAGTCTAGTTAGAAAAAGAAAACTGAAATCTTTGGATTGAGAGCTTTGCACCGGCCTTGAGCTTCAAAAGATCCGTGTAAAAGGAACCCAGAAATTAAAATAATCTATATCTTCCCCTTCCCCTTGAAATGGCATTTTCCAGTCATTAAACCCAGAAAAAAGAAAAAAGATCAAAATTTGGAATTCCGCTAGATTTGGGGTGATTGAAAATGAAGATTCTTGGGAGGGGTCCCAGAACATTCAAGTTCAAAATGTGTATGTGCATCATGAAAACTCTAGTAAAGTTTCATAGAAACACGAAAACCTACCAGAAAGATCAACAGGAATCACTCACAAATCTAAGAAGCAACATACGGGTAACAACTAACAAGAATGTCAGAGAGAAGGAGAGAGATACCCAGCGCAGTTGAGTGCAGCAGAAGAATGGGAATTTGGCAAATTGCCTTTTTGCAGGCTTAATATGGTTTTACATTTTGGAAAATTTTCTGTGTTCGTCCCTGAGTCCCTTTCTTGTCCAATTATATCCTTTGCACCCTTAACTTTTCTAACTTATGCAATTGAGTGTAATTGGGTTATTTGGCCTTTTAACTTCTTCACAAAAGTTTAATTCCATCATGAATTGTATTTTACAATAATTAATATTAAATAAAATTTGGATTTTTTTACTTGTATATATAAATATATGTCAAAAATAAGAAAAAAGGAAAAATACACATCTTCCTCGTTTCTGTACAACTGTTTTCGAAACGTGGACAGCCTAGATCAAATGTGATTAAATATAATCTTGCTTGCTCCTACCCTCCTTTTTCCTCCCGATTCTTGTTGTGTTTTTCTTTATTTTTATTTTGTCAATAATGCCTATCATCGGTTCCAACCAACATTTCTGATAAGGAGGACAAAAACTGTGAGAGAAATGTTAATAAGCCTAAACAACAGGTAAAGGAGAAACAGAGGGAATCCAAACCCGGGGAAATTGGTTAACATTCCGTAAGTTTTGCCACTATAGCATAAACACATCTAATCTAAGTCTAATTTTTAGATTTAAAAGTACAAAACAACACAGCACAAAGGAACAGGAATGGTACAAACGATCACCAAACACAGCGGTAAGTAACATGTTGCTCTGTGAAATCGCTGTTGTAGGTAACCTTCAACACTTGTCCTTTCTCAAACCCATAGTAGCGAGCAATTGCATCCTTTTCCAACATTCGAGGAAGCTGAAACAAATATTAGACCAGGTTCATCAGTTAAATATAGCAATATTTGCATCATTACATTTTTAGTTTCTTTCAGAAAATTGGGCTTACACTGAATGTAGCAATGAGCATAAGTGAGTTAGAAAACAACTAATACTCCACCAGCTTTGGTAATAACATTGAATTTTAGTGTCATAGATACAAACCTGTTTCTCCTCTATGCTGTACTTCTTCAGCAGCTTTTCCTTTTCTTCGGCAGTCAGGACACGGTGCTGTGGCTTCAACACATGCTTGGTAATGTTGACCAGCAAATCAGTAATCTGGGGGCAGGGGAAAACAATTAGAAATTTGTAATGGAACATTAACTGGTAATTCCAAACTTTCTTCCAGAGTCAGTGCCTAACAACTTGTATTCTTTTTCTTCCTTCACTTTTCCCCTTGAAACTTCAAAAAAGATGGACACCCACAATGTCAAGGTTTTGTATGTGTTAACATTGAACCAGAGAAAATCAAGGCCCAAAAGGAAAAGTGTGACAAATTGGATAATTAGGACGAGAGAGGGTAAAGTTTTCTTCATGTTGAGTAAAAATTTGAGTCATGTAAGCTAAAACTAAGCATGCAGGGATGTTTAAAACACAGTATTGAGGGCAATGTTTCTCCATTCAAACAATTTAAACTGGATAAAAGCAGTACAGACCTGGAAAATCTCAACTTTGAACTTAAAAAGCTCTAAAGTTTTCATAGCTTGGCTGGTTATTTGACTTTGGATTATCAATATCAGCCGAGTCAAAGTATCTCCATTCATTATCTGTGTTGCAATCATTCGGACAGTGTTCACTTTTACTGCATGAGGCCCACAATAAAAGACACGAACCTGCAAATTAAGGTTTTGAGTACCTCAGAAGGTTCAAACGTGAATGGATATATTTATCCAGCATATGCAGAAAAGCTCTCTTATTGCAATTGTCTACAGACATGAACTGAGTGGTGTATATCAGAACACAAAATATAAATACAGGAAAAATTGGGTAAATCTTATAAAGAAAATAGCAAATCTTCAAGTTTTTATCTTCTCGAGGGACTTAAAATGACAAATCTAGTGATATTTTGTCAACCTCCCCCTTTGTTAGGCTTAAAACATTGAAAATGACACTTAAAAATGCAGCCCCACTGTAAAACACAATATCAAAGGATTGGGTGTGTATGTTATAAACAAGTTCAAAACAAATGACTATCATGTACATCCCCGGTAATTTTGCCAACACAATTTTTATGTAAACAACATTTTACCAAGCCCTAAACATGGGAAAATTTGCCAAAACATTTTTAGTTAGAGATAAATTTAGAAGAACAAAAGACCATAAAGAAGAAAAGGCAGTGCGAAGGAAAAAACAAAAGACGCTTTCATAAGAATATTTGAAATAATCTCTCACACCCCAACCCACCAAAATAGATATGTTCTCAGAATAGGTAGTATTTTTTCCCTATTCCTACCACCTCTTCTCACAAATTAGAGGAAATTAAAAGGGAACAGTAATCTCTTTCGTTACTACACTGTCTTTTTGCCCTATTCCTCTTTCAGGTCTGGCGCAACCTTCAAACTAATCGCTCTGCCATTGCTTGTCATAGTTCTTGTATTAAGGGCTTTAACCCTAATTCCACCTTCTCCTCCCCAAAACGCTCAATAAAAATTTTCATCGCGGCGCTAAATTTTCTTCTTGAACTACCAAGAGTTCATAAATTTCAAAGGCCTGACGCAGACCCAAATAAGAAAATGCAAAACCCAGCAAAAAATTTCACATACGAATAAAATCCTCAACCTCAGTCTTTGCAAATGCCGCTAAGATGACTTGAAGCACATTACGAGAAAAAATCCCAAAAATTAAAGAGACAACGGAGCAACAGACCTTATCGGAAGGATCATTCTTGTGAAGTGCAGAGATTACAAGACGGCTAATGTCAGGGTCTTGGGAATACTTTTCACGGAACTGTTCAAGAGATAGCTCAATCTCAGACTCGGGAACCAAATAGCCGCGGTCTCTGAGCATTTCCAGTACAGTTTTGCGAGACAAATAGTATCGGCGAGACTCAATGCTGCCATGGTCCACATAGCTGCTTAAACAGCTACCGTAATTCTCCCCATCCATCTCCATTCCTGATCACTCTATTGCTTCTCCCTCGCTTTACCGAGAGAGGCAGAGAAACCCGCACGACGGAATGGAACGAATGTTCTGTGAGTGGACGTGTTCTTATAGTTTGGAAAATTTCGAATCTTAATCCCTGGGTTCGGATTTCAATTTGGTCCTTACCATCCTCAATTTGACACATTTTACCCTTAAACTCATAATAACGGAATAGACTGCAATGTACTTTAAATTAAGAAATTCTACCGCTCCTTTTATTTGCTGTTCATATCACTCACTTTTTAGGTCTCTAAAAACTTTAATAATTGATAAGTGAAAAATAAATTTAAGTCAAACATTTCTCTTAAATTTCATCAAAAATCAAAATTCACATTCAATCTTTTCGTAACAAATAAAATATAAAGAAAAAGAAAAAAAGGTCAAGAGTGCATCTTCTTCTATTCTCTCGACCTTTCTATCAATCAAACAAGCCTTAATTGATTTGTAGTAATTAGTGATAAACACTAAATATAACTATAAGCGTAATGAAGAAGAATGAAGCAGATGAGAAGGGAACGTGAAAATCAATTAATGAATACAACGATAGGTAATATGTTTTTTGGTGAGATTATTGTTGCACGTAATCTTCAAAACCTGTCTCTTCACAAAGCAGCAATTCGATCTTTTCTAAACATCTATGGCAAAGGCTAGATAGCCATGTGGAGCGTGGTGGAGTGCATAGAGCTTAAGTGGAAGTATTTTGAGCTACACCATCATCTATAGCTTTTGATCGAATTGGTATCAAAGCCAAACTTAAGTCGCAGGGAGAGAACCCGAAGGTGAAGATGGGCAAAACTCCAGGAGCAACAGATTCTCTTTGGGTAAGGCATCAACGGACGGACAGCATACGAAGATGGAGATCCTAGAAATGCCATAACTCTCTTTCTGAATGTCTTCTTTCTCAAACCACCGGGCAGGGGTTCGGAAATAGCAACAATTAATGGTAGAGCGGAAATCGCTTCCGGTTTGATTTCGCCTGAAACGAATCCCTGCGTTGATAAGAAAGATCCGAGTAAACAACCTTTGAGCTGAGGTAATATGAAAGATTTAGGGTTAGTGTTGCCTTCCTTGAGTATGTTTCCGCCCTAAAGAAAGAGTATAGTACTCGTTTTGATAAGAGTATTCCATACTATCTGCTGGAAAGTTTTCAACGTCCACCTTATTCAACTACGGGAATTTTTTCTGGTTCGCTACTATCTGAGCCTACAGCTCACGACTGACCTTGAACTGGCCAAAAGACAATTGGTTCAGGACCTGTGTTTCAATCTCCTGGATGATCCCTTTGTTTACTGGATTAGGCAAGCAATGAAGGACATGAACCGGCAATTATCTATTTTTGGCCTATAATAGTGGACCCTGCAGAAAATTAAACTAAATATCAAGCAAAGATGTTTAAGAAAAGATCAAAGAAAACGTTTAAAAATTGGCTTTCGTGAAGAATATTTGGCACAAATTCTTGAAGAAACACACAATAGGAAGAGAGAATAACAATAGGAGCAGCGAACCTTTTTGGAACGGTCATCCTTGTGAGATGCAGAGATTCCAAGACGGCTAGAGTCAAGGTCTTGGGTATATTTTTCACGGAACTCTTTAAGAGACTGTTCCATCTCAGAGTTCTCTACCAAGGAGCCACAGTCTCTGAGCATCTCTAGCCCGTTTTATGAGACAAGTAAATAACGGTGGGGCTCAACACTGCCCTTGTCAATTAATCTGCTTAGACAGCTATCCGAATTCCCCCAATGGTCATCCATCTCCCTGCTGGGCTCATTCTTGTCATCAATCTCCCTAGTTTTCCCTTGCAGACTTTGCACTACTCTTTCTTCTTTTTGTTGAGGACTGCAGCTTGTGTCCTTTGGACAGCTTTTAATCATGGCCCCTTTTTCTCCTTGTTGCTAAATTGAATACCTTCCCCATTTTTGTTTGTTTAAGGTCAATAGGGTTCAGCACCTGGAACAATAAGAAAAATGAAACACACTAAAAGTTATGGGCATTATGATCATTTAAGATAAGGAAGTAACTGTGCAAAATCAACCAAAAAGAGAAAATAATAGAGATAGCTTTGCTGTTATCATTGATGAATTTTGATTAAAAAATATCAACAACAACCCCTCTCTTTTAGGACGGAAATTATCTTGCAATGACTACATCAGATATTTGGTTCTTATACAGCAAACCATTCGGCTTTTCTCATTACAGATTCTCTTACATTGGCTAGAAATATTAAGGCTGTAAGTATGAGGCTTTCCCAAGTATGGCATTGAATCAAATGAAGAAACAAGTTTCTATTTACATCATATTTTATTGAACTATACAACCACGGTTTTGAAAATATCTATTGATTGGCTAGAAGGATGGAGTCAGTGGGGAAAGCAGAGGAGATAAATAAAAATCTGAGAGGAGGGACAATGTGATAGATGACCTAGAAAATTATCTTTCACCACAGAACTTTTAGTGGGAAAAAAAAAAATGAAATTGGACATAAGGGTAATATTAATTAATTAAAATAACCTAAATATTCAATGAAACATACAGAAAATCTTAAACATTGCTAGATCTGGAGATAGAGGGATTATCCTTGAGAAACAGATAGGATGTTAATATGTTCATTAATTCTATCATTAAGCAATGCATGTGCAAAATATCAAAGGTAACACTGAACCATTGAAGATAAAAGAAAGAATAGGAGAGATTTTATCCAATATTTTCCCTGCCAAAAGAAGAAAATGACAACATTTTTCCTGCTTCAAATTGTTAAACAATCGTTCCACCAGCTGTGAAATAAAATCTTATATCAACCCTATTGATCAATATAAGCAACCACCATTTCAGAAGGGGAAGGCTGCAAATCAAAGTTCAGTCACGGATTATGCAATGGGAACCTTCAGTGGCTTTGGGAGGCCCAACAGGCAAAACATTACTTTCTTTATAAGCAAATGATCAAGCAACTCACAATCAGTTTCACATGATACTTGAAAATCTTACCTGGGCTGTAATTCTGGTTCCTGAAATAGAATCTCTAGTTTTAACCCACATCATTGGAGAGAGATTTAAGTGTTCAATCGTGGAAGAGGTTTCCCATAAAAGCAAAATAAAAGACTCTGAAATCCTGCTCAGAACACCAGTTGAGCAAAAACAGAAAAGGCAAGAAAAGAAAGATCATCTCCAGAATTCATTAAACAATGTAAAAGGATAATACAAGATACAGATGTTTCACTATCATCTGCATGCTTCACTTCTTTTTCCAGGTAAGTCCCCGTATGATCCTTAACAGATGTAT
The DNA here is from genome assembly GCA_028571225.1 of Parsonsia alboflavescens. Lineage (NCBI taxonomy): Eukaryota > Viridiplantae > Streptophyta > Magnoliopsida > Gentianales > Apocynaceae > Parsonsia > Parsonsia alboflavescens. The sequence goes on along the minus strand of JAOXNR010000001.1, from coordinate 12,439,028 downwards.
CAATCATTTCCCCTGCATTCACCTACAATTCATCGATTGCTGGCATGATTTTCAAAATGAATGATTGTTCTGGATACAGGAAGCCTTTTGGTAGCAATGAACATTTTCTCATACCTTTTATCAGGGGACACAGCAAGTGAAAGACATCAAGTGTTAAGTACTAAAGGCATTCATTTTTAAGCTCTGTTTACCAACCAAAAGTTTACTCTTAGTCTTGCACACACACACACGTGTATACAATATTCACTCTTACCCGAGCAAATTTATAAGCCGAGAGTCTGACTCTGACCTATACAGGCGAGACTGGTCTTTTCTATAGGAAATTTCTCAATAACTTGCTGGAATGATTTCCACTTGCACCATCCAATCCTAGGTTTAGACCACCAAAGATCACTAGAAATCTAACGATATTTCTGAATAAAGTTCCTAAGAATTTGCAAAAATTAACTGAAGGTAAGCCAAAAAGACAACAGCATGAAGGAAAGTTTATTTATTCAAAATTATTAAAGTACACTAGAAGTGAATTATATAATAATATATGGTTTAATCTCCATCTTTACTCTTTATAGTCTGCTTAAACATAGGCATGCTAATTTAAGATATTTGAAACTTTAGCTGATTCCAAACTGCCTATCTTTGATTTTGCTGTAAATCTAAATCTCTAGTTTGGACAGTTCTCAAATGACAGGAAAAGACACTTTATCAGTGAATTTTTGGCCACCAAAAGTGTGAATGGGAGAAACCTATATATCTTTTGCAAAAAGAAAGGCCACATGGAACCTAATAAAAAGAACAACCATCCTCCATTCACCAATAAGGTAGATAGAAAGATAAAGTAGAGTAGAAACTTCTGCATCCAACACCTCTTTGGTTTTTCTATCTGCTCCGGATTAGCAAATCTTGCTGTTTAAATATTCCTTTACATGATCTGCAGGACTGTTGGCATAAAATGGAACATCATGCTCAAACACTCAATTGAAAAATTGAAAATTCTTTAGGTTATTTGTTCACAAAACGGCACCTCCTTCTTAAGAGTCCTCTTGCCTAAAGTTTCTAGACTATCTGTTGACACGTAAATTAAAATAGTTGAATCCAACTCTGTGTATAAAATGAATATTTAGAATTTCAATCAGGACTTGTTCATCTTAACCAAATTATATCTATATCCTTGTGACAAAGCACAAATTTCTCACACGACAGAAGGGAAATTCAACCTTTGGTATCACAGCTAGTCTAGCAGGCATTTGAGAACTTCTTATTAGCACTTTGCATTGCTCTACTTTTGCCTTGCTTAGATGACTTTAACACAAAGGTTGCCACGACAAAACATATGACAAAAGCGTGCATTTGTGCATTTGTGACTTCTCAGAGACATGGATTAGCTCATAAAATATCTAAGCAACACAATTAGTTATATGATTCTCTTCTGAGCAGAAACAATCAATTGACATGAAAAAAAGAAGCAGCCACTTACTGTTCTAACAAAACTAGGAAAATGATCTGACAGGTAATATCTTGCAATGAAATGAAACCAAACAATGGTTTCTTATTTGCTAAATAATACCATTCATGAAGCCAATGAACAAGAGCAAAAACTAAACCATATAGACAGCTTACAAGATGTAAGATAGAACATGATCCTACAGAAATAGATATACATACAATTCAATGACAACCACTATTCTCTCAATGGCCTGACAACAAGTACGAAACTACAAACTGCATACAGACTGCATTGTCATTTCTCATAAGGCAATTAGGGAAATGACCTGATGAGCTGAACCTTTTGCCAGAGGACCATAAACAGCATTCAGGGGCAGCAACTGGGACATCGAATCAGTCCATTCTCGTTACAATCAGGACACCTCCTCAATTTCCCCTCTTCCTCTACAAAGATCTTTCGACTCCCACTACAATTTGGGCATGGTACGAACCTAGCATCCCCACAACTTCCACAAACCAAAGCAAACTTGTTCATAGGAATGCCTTCCAAGAGCTTGGCCAATTCCCCTGCCTCATGCAGTTGATTGATTTCTTCAGCGCCACCAATGTAGTTCCCCCTAATAAAGACTTGTGGCAAGCTCACATACTTCCTTCCCAAGGTACTTTGCAACTCTTTCCTGTATGACGAATCCATAGATATATCTCTCTCATCTATCAATACCCTGAAGCCCTTCAAGATCATTCGAACTTTGCAACACTCTTCATAAGTCTTCCTAATTCCTCTCAAAGTAGTAAAGTACAACACAACCCTATCCTCAACACCAGGTAAATAGAACTCACTTTCAGGGTGGATAGAACTCATATTATTAGACTCTATGTTATGACTTTCTGTGGGTTCTAACAACTCTTTGGCTTCTTTTTCTCCAGATTGCTTGGCTAACAATGCTTTTCTATAACTAGAAACCACGTTGGAGTCTAATTTAGCCAGCAAAGACTCCTCCGACAAATGCTGCCACAATGGCTTCGAATCAGAATGCTCTACAATCTCATAAGTTTTAACTAACTCACTAGCATCAAAATCGTTGCTCAGAGACCCATAATCAAAAGTCTTGGACTTAATGTACGAAATGGACTTTTTAGGCGATTCAATGGCTTCAAAATCGAAGTCATCCAAACCTTCCATGAGCTCCCAAGTGTTGATAACGGAGTCTGGGGATAAGGGGTCGCTTGAATCAGCCATATCTTGGCCTTTTATCACCTTGGCTACAGAACTAATAAAATCTTGACCTTTCAAATTAGGCTTCGGTGGGCGGTCAACGAGGACAAGAGAACCGTAGGTGGTGGACGTGAGAGAGACCAAGTGGTTTGTATCCCCTTTGCAAAGGGGTGGGTGATGGATTAAAGGATTGGGAAGGGAAAGAGTTCTTGATACTGGAGTAGGAGATGAGACAGAAAATGGAGATTGCATATGCGAAGAAAAAGAAGAAACAATGGAGGGTTGAGCTTGTTCTTGATCTCTAGAGATGAAATCTTGAGAACGAGAAGCAGAACAACCCATATTATGGAATCCTGAAAGCTAAAAACCGGCTGGAAGTTTCTTGATTCAAAGCCTCAAATTGACTCCAAGTCAAAGAAATCAATCAAGATGGTAACTTTTCACCACAATAACAAACTTCAGTACAACTTATCTTTATTTCTCAATCAAGAAAATGCCAGCCCCATTCCACTATTATTGCTGCTTCTCTCTCTTACTTTTGGCGTACAGATACCCTTTCTTTGGTATGGATAATCTAAATTTGTAAGTACTTCAAAAATGGGTTTAGTATTTGCTAGGTTTTGCCTTTGTGGGTAGAAGGCGATTGTCAATGGGAAGCAGGGGGGACCAAAGGGGCACCGGGGTGTTTGGGAAGAAGCAGGAGGAAATTAAATGCGCTGTGACCGGAGAAAAGGAAAAACGCGGTTTGAGAGGGTTATGAAGACAGCGTACAGCGTACTAAATGGGTTTGCGCCAACGGTTGTTTTGCGAAAATAACGTCTCCTCTAAGATTTCCATTTGTTTATTTTGAGGGTTCCTTCCATCTTCATCACTGACAGTCAACAGAAATTTCTATTTATAAAACAAAACGTCGATTTTTCATTACACGATTGCATACATAATTTATGGGAAAAAAATTTATTAACATTGCTAACCACAATTCTACTCAAAACTAATACCACATTTTAACACACCCCCCG
>JAOXNR010000001.1:12375359-12429217 GCA_028571225.1 Parsonsia alboflavescens | reverse complement strand
CCCCCCTTTTTCGACTCAAGTAGAGAATTGAACGAGAAAAATTCAGTAATGTTATTACAAAAATAACAATTAACTTATACTCCCTCCATCATTAAATATAAGTCGTTTTATCATTTTTTTTTTATTATTAATTATAACTCATCGTCGTTTTAGAACGTAAACCAAGGTAATGATTGTTTCAGTTATTTTTTTTATTAAAATATCTCTTATAATAAATAATATTCATATTAATTCAATTCTAATATTTAACGTGATTAGAAGGATATGATTGAATTTTTTTTATTAAATATTTTTTCATAAATAAAAATATTTCTTGAAAAGTGTAAAATAACTTTCATTTTGAAATAAAATTAATTAGTTAAAACAATTAAAAAAAATTAGGAATTACTATGTAATGTCATGAGAAAATACAAATAAAAATTTTCCAATTATAGGGGCATGAATATGAGGAAACCTAGAATGGAAATAATATTTATGAAACATTTAAGGGTGTTGTTAAAAAAAAAAAAAAAAAAAAAAATAGTCATCGTGGAGAGAGAAGGTTAGATGAAGGCTATGCAAATGTCCATTCAGATTTCCTTTCCAATGGACTTTTTCTAACTTTTAATATTTCTCACGTGCCCCTTTTTATTGCATATTTATAAAGTACTTCTCGTATATATAAGTTATTTTAATTAATTTTTTTATTATTAATTATAAGTTATTGTTATTAGTTAATTAATTTTTTAAAGATTTTTTTTTTCATATTACTCCTTTAATGAAATACTCATGGAAAGATTTAAATTTTTAAAAGAATGATTATAGGGCATTTTAAGAAATAAAAAATATATTTTAATTTTTACAAAACAATAACATTGGCTTATATTTAGCAACGGATGGAGGATTAAATTACAATCATTGTTTTTGTCCATTGCGTGACAACTTTCTTCAATAATATTCCATTTACAGTACTATTATTTGTTTATTGAGAGTACATTATTTCTTATTCAATGGATATTACTAATTTAAGCTTTAAAGGTACTTCACATTTTTTTTTGGAGTAATATGAATAACTTCTCTGTTTTGGATTACATTCAATAAATTTTCTTTTTATTTTTGTTGTGGTAACTGCTACCGCTGTCAAAATGGGATAGGTCCTCCGGGTTAGCTTAATCCTACCCTAGATTTTTGAAACGTTGAGTTTAAAAAACCTAATTTCAATTGTAACAAGACTTTTTAAAAAGTCCCTTAAGGCCCAAGGGCCAACAAGAGTTTGGAAAGAATCGGGTTAAACCGATCATTAGGGTCAAAGATATTAAAAAAGTTATTTAATTTATAATTTATATATTATGATTTTTAAAAAGTACATACTTATTAATTATTATTACTATTATAGTATTATCGTTTCTAGTAATATTTTTTTTATTGAAACTCAAACTCTTTGTTTAGTTGTCTTTTAGAACACTAATGAATTTTAAATTCTGAAATTGAGTTTTTTATTTTTCTATTTGGTTTATATTTAATAATTTTATACATTTTTCTCTAATTTTCTGATCACTTTGTTTATTATTTTTGGCATTTTTTAAAAGTAGTGGCATTTTTTAAGCTAAAAAAAGTAGATATAAATATATATATATATATTTATATATAAGGAATGACTTGTCTTAACTCTTGACCCCTGTAGAATTGGATTGGATTAAAATTTTGACGACTCTTACAAAAATGAGATTAATTCGTCCCGACTCTTTAAATTTTCTAACTCTTGGATTGAGACTGAATCAAATCAGTTCCAATTAACAGCTCTAGTGACTAGATGGTGCAATGTGAGGACAAATGCAATGGATCTTTCTAAACATATATTATCCACCCTGGTTTCAAAAACAATATAAATAAATATATATATATATATTTATATATTATTTTAGAGATATGTAAAATTAAATAATAATATATTAAAATTAACATATTTATAACTTAAAACATTAATAATATTCTTTTTTAATACATTTATCTTTTCAACGAAAAATAAAACATTCACCATTTAACTTAATATGAAAATCTAAAAGAAATTTTTTATAGAAAAATATTCATGTGTAAGTTATTATTATTATTATTATAATCATGGGTAAGTTATTATAATTTTCTTTTTTGATGAGATTAATCGCGAGATTACACTAGTTAGTGATAAATAATTATTACAACTAAAATGTTAATCAGAAAATTTTATAGAAAAATAAATTAATTTTTTTAATATATGAATATTTAATTTTGAGGGGAAAAAGAGAGAACTAGGCTGTCAGGAATTTTGGCAGAATATTGAAAATAGTATAAACTAAATGTAGGCAAAAAATATATATAGATGTAAAAGCTAACTTTTCCTCTTTAAAGTTTATAAAGACGTGCACTTTCTACGTAGAGATTCAGATTTCCCAACAAACTACTTGTACCTTTATCATCCATGAGGACCTTTTTTTCTCATGAGGAATTTCGAATCACATGATTCCCCTGAATTATTTTTATTATTCCAGAATTTTTACATGCAGAAATCCAAGTGAAGTACCTATAAATTGACTCTCATGATCCATCAACTTGTGTGATATATTCTGCACTCAAAATCAAGAAAAGAGCAAAATTTTAGCAATGGCATTTGCATGGATTACCTCCTTTGTTTTGAATCTGCTTCTTCTTGTCAGCCATGCCAACCCTCAAAGAATATGTCCGTTTCATTCCCTGTATCAGTTTGGTGATGCAACCTCAGACACAGGAAATCTCACTAGGCTAGGCACAACAGGTCGTCAATTCAACTCCGCTCGTTTGCCATTTGGTGAAACTTTCCCGGGCCGACCAACTGGCCGGTGGTCCGACGGTCTATTGCTCATTGATTTCATAGGTAAATTTACTCCTCAACGGACTATTCAAGAATCAAATCAATAATTAATCTGGGCTGTCAAGAAATGACCTCAAAATCTTCTTTTGCTAATCCAAAATTTTCCAGCTGCTGCCCTCAGACTTCCCCTTCTCCATCCTTACCTTGAGAAAAATGCTTCATTCGAGACTGGTGTAAGCTTTGCAGTAGCCGGAAGTACAGCTCTTGATTTTTCTTTCCTTGCAGCAAGGGAGGTTCGACCTCCAAATTTTGCAGTTCCACTCAGCCTTCAGTTAAACTGGTTTAGATCTTATCTGAGTTCTATTTGCACCGCACCAGAAGGTAATATAATATATGACCAAGAATACCAAGAACTCTTCTGTCTGTGTTTTTATTTTCTTCGAGAGATTTCCATTTCAATAGCCCCTTTTTTTTTCTTTCACTAGAACGTCCAGATAAGCTTAGGAGGACCCTTTTCATAGTTGGTGATATTGGGAGCGGCGACATTGCCTATGGTTTTGCCCAAGGCAGAAGTCTAAGTGAAGTTCAAGCTTATGTACCCTTTATAGCGGAGGCAATTGCCAACGCTACCAGAGTAAGTTCTTTAATTATCTGAGTTTTGCTGCTCAATCTCTGTCACATCAGAAGTCCACTGTTATATGACTTGTGATGCAGGAAGCAATACTACTTGGTGCCATAAGATTAGTTGTTCCCGGAGCTTTTCCCCTTGGATGCTCACCAAAGTACCTAAGCACAACCCCAGAGGATGATAGAAATCTAGATGGGTTTGGCTGCTCGCGTTTCTTGAATGATCTTTCGGTATTTCTCAACACCAACATCCAAACACGTTTAGACTCCTTGAGGAGGGAATTTCCCAATGTTGTCATCCTCTATGCTGATACCTACAATGCCTTCATATCAGTACTCCGTCGAGCTCCATTTTTGGGTGAGACTACTACACTACTTAATAGATCATCTGAACAACTTTTATTTAAATGCATACAAGTCAAAATGTAAACATTCACAGGACTGTAGTAACATAGAAGATTATGAAAATTGGCAGTTTCCAGTTATACTATTTAATGTTGTTTGGTCTTATGTATGAAGGTTTTGATCAAAGTAATCTGCTTAAATCTTGCTGTGGTATCGGAGGTCGGAATAACTATGACAGCAGCAGATTCTGTGGATCGCCGGGTGTTCCTGTGTGTCCCAACCCTCGGAGGTACATAAATTGGGATGGAATACATTACACGCAGGAGGCTCACCGGCATATTTCAAGAATACTTATTCCAGATCTACTACGGAGGATTCAATGCTTTCAATGATTTTTGAGCTTTTTTAAAATAAAATAGTAACTACGAGAAAATTTTTGGATTCTTGTTGTTCATGGTCGTGGATCTTCAAGTTTTTTACTTCAAATTATATGACAATATTACATCTACAGATCGCAAGCACCATAGGGGAAAAAATGGAAAAGAAAAATTAAAAAGTTTTGCCAGAATACCTCTGTTTTCAGGAACCTTGAACCATATGTGGGCAGCCACTGATGTGAATTTTTGCACCATTATTGTGAATTCCTTCTGGAAGAGAGGTTAAACTATGGCAGTCCTCAATGTATAGCTTCACCAGTGACGTGAAGTTTTGCAGCCATTCTGGTAATGTCTGTAAACTTGGACAATCTGAAATTCTTAAATATTTGAGACCTGAAGCAGCAGCAGTTTCTTTGAGTCCCCTAGGCAGAGTAACCAGTTTAGGCAACTCCATGAGTAGTAGTGAGGAAAGGCTTGTCAGGCCCTCCATTCCTTCCCCCTCCAGCAGATCAAGCTCTTCACAATCCCAAATCCATAGTTTCTCAAGGGCTGTGAGATACTTTATGCTACTAGGAAGTGAAGTTAATCTGGGGCAATGATAGATGCGCAGTACCCTAAGACCGATGAACTGCTGTAACACTTCCGATGGAAGTTTCCTGCAATAACATCTGTAAAGTAACAGGAATTGGAGGGATTTGAAGCTCGGAGAAACTGTCTTGTTTATAGACATCTGCTCTGAAGTTAAATAAAGAGTTTTGAGGCTAATCAATTTCCCAAAATTCTCTGGCAACCCTTGAAGTTGTTCACAGTTTATGAGATTCAAAGTCTGCAGATTCACAAGCTTGCATATTGACTTAGGAAGGAACTTCAGAGCAAAACAATGACTCAGATCAAGAAACCTTAACTGTTTCAATTTACCAATGGAACTTGGAAGCTCCTCAATCTCCAAAGAATTCAACATCAGGATCCTCAAGAAATGGAAGTTTAATACGGTCTCTATGAAACTTTTGTCTACTGATCCAGCCTTTAATGAAGAACAAAATGACCTTAATTTTCTTAAACCAAGTAATGATTGAGGAAATCCAGCTTTCATCATATCTTCAGAATGAAAATGGATATGACGAACCTTTCCTGAAATGTTCTGAGTCTTGGACTTTATATTTAAGCATTCCGCAGCTGAAACAGATTGTGCAAGATCATGCACAAGACTGTGAATTCTGCAAGCCAATATTTCTCCATCAAAAGCCTCTACCACATCTTGAAAGCAGAATCTTGACAACAGCTCTTCAAAATACTGATTCCCAATCATTTCAATTTCCTGGTTTCCATCGGCTGATACAAGACCCAGACCAAGCCAGAGGTTAATAAATGCCTCCCTGGGAATTTCATGACCTTTTGGGAACAGAGAGCAATAGGCAAAGCATTGTCTTAAATGGGATGGCAGTTGTTCATAGCTCAAACTCAATATGGGCAAAACATCACTCGGTTTCTGCTCAATTTTCCATATATCATTGTCTCTTATATGCAGCCATTCTTGCTCGTTTGTTTTCATATATAACAAGGTTCCCAGAGTCTTGACAGCTAAAGGAACTCCATGGCACTTTTTAACAATGTCCCTTCCTATTTCCACTAGATTAGGAAGCCAATCTTCCGGCCCTCTGAATGCACATTTCAGAAACAAAGACAAAGCATCAGCATCAGAAAGGCCACTTAAATTATATGGAGAAGCCGTGCCTGTTACCTTTGCAGCCATTTTGCTACGAGTGGTAACAATGATTTTACTTCCAACCCTGCAGTTCATTAATAACTCTTTCAAATCCATCCACCGATTCCGATCCTCATTCCAAGCATCATCCAGAACAAGTAAATACTTCTTAGCATTCAAAACATCATGCAGCTTTCTCTGCAGTTGTTCCATGTCCAAGTCACCATAGCTCTCACCTGTTGCAGATTTTAAAATTTTCTCGATCACCTTGCTCAATCTGAAGTCTTCAGGCACACAGATCCACATTCTTAGTTCAAAATTCTGTACTACACGATTATCATTATACACCAGTTTAACAAGAGTGGTCTTCCCAAGACCTCCAAGTCCTAAAATGGGAATAACTGAAATATTTTCCTGATCAGCAGAGCTGAGAAGAAGCTCTGTGATGATTTCTTTATCATTCTCCCGTCCCACGATATCAGAGGCTCTAACAAATGAATGAGTTTGCTCTCTTCGTTTATTCTCAACTACCCTATTCCTTTGAACGTCTTCTGTAAAATGGAAATTTTTCCTATCCACAGTGATATCATCTAATCTCTGCCTGATGTCTGCTATCTTTTGACCAATCTTGTATCTGTACAGAATAGAAGAATTTGAACATGAAAACCAGTTCACTACCTTTCCAAGAAGCCCGGTATTCTCCTGCCCTTGCAGAAGTAAAACTTTTGTGGAGAGTTTATCCAACAAGTCTTCAACATCATAAACAACATCCTTGAGCTTTTCTAACCAGTCTCTAACCTCATGATTCTTTGCCTGCTGATCATCTGCATCAAGAAGTACAGCCTTGATGGTGGAAAGAGTGCTTTCCAGTGTCTTCAGCTCTCGTTTCACATTCCGAGCCAAATTGATCTCATCTAGAACAACTGTAGAAAACTTTGACAACACTCTCTCTGTGATGTTCGAAAGAAAGGTTTCTGCCATCGAGATCTAGCCTGTTCTATTTTGATCTTTTATTTCCTGTGTTCATTTCGTGGCTCGTAGATGACCTCACTTTGACTTACACTAGGTAGCGGTTCAAATTTCCACAACCACCCAAAAAATACGAGAGGCAAGGGGGAGAAGGAGAGCGCGAGGGCAGTGGGTATAGTTGACTTGCCGACCAAAATCTAAGAATAATATGTTGACAAACATATTAGCAGTGTTTCACATAAAACACCGCAGTTGGACACTTGGCCATATTTTCTTTCTCTAATTATTTTTCACCTTTCCGGCAAGCGGTTCTAGCTATTCTTAAAATAAAAAATAATAATAAAAAAAATATTGCGTAGCATTGTGGTATATATATTATATTTGATAGAGTTAAGGACACCTTAAAAAAGGGAGGCATTTGATTTTTATTTTTTTTTCCCTTTTCAACACTCTCCCTGCCCCTCCACCCTAACCCCTCGGTCCCTGTCATGACTCAAACACGATTAAAGTGTTGTAAAGGATTGAAAAGGAAAAATCTTTCTGAAGTCCAAAGATCTTCTGGTGCTAAAATTAAGTAATGAATCTTTCTGGTGCTAAAACAGTATAGCCACAAGCAACCCGACAGATCATAATGGAGAAGAAGGGCGGCTCCAAGGCTTGGGATCTGTTTTGGATGCAACACCTCAATACCCCATGCACCCTCTTAACCTCTCATCACACAGCCACCTCATCTAACTGGGAAATGTTTCTACAATGCCTGTTTGCAAGTGTCTATTCCTTAGCAATATCCTCATATCCGGTTCAATAGAATGGGCATTCTGGAAAGAAGTTTCAACACTCCGCAGATATATATCAGGTAGGTTTCAAAAGTAAGGCCCTGTGGTACACTTGGAGATATATATCACAATACATTAGATAAAGTGTAATACATGTTTCCTGATTGTTCTATTCTTTAAGGACTTATCATATTCATGCTGTGCAAAAATCAATGAAATATTCAGTTAGAATTGATCCCATTTTGAATCCTGAAATCTGATAGCTGTGCCACTTAACCTTATATAAAGTCACTCTATTAGGGTTTTTCAAGAGTGCCTCTCTTTTGCATCCACAGAGCTATGAGCTATAAAAATAGAATTCTCAATTTTAAAAGGAAAGGTGAACAATAAGGACACTTCCAAGAAGTTCAACGAAGAAAAAAATAATCAACCCTATTTATTTAAACTATTAAATGTGCCCTAACTTTTGCTTCCAGTGACTTACGAGCTATACACAACATCTAAATTTTAGGAAGCAACACAAGACATGGATAATTCCTACACTAGCATGTTCATTACCACCATGGACCATCTAAACTACACATACTAGCCCCAAACCTACTGTGCCTTCAACTTCCAACTTCAATTTAGAATGTTATTTGGAAATCAAGAAAGCAGCAGAGGGCTTCAGATGCTTACGCTTAAATACAGAAGATGAAAATGCAACAGAACCCTGGTTTCAAAAGGGGGAGGGGCAGGATGTGCCAATGAGGAAAAAAGACAGGAAAAACATAGCTAAGTGATGATTACTGTAGTTTGTTCTTCATCAAATTCGGTCACAAGTCAAAACAGAAGCCACAACAATAACCCTCAGAATATTTCAACTTTCAGAAACTGCAGGTTTTTATACAGAATGTAAAAAATTCTTTTAATTCAAAGAAGATTCATTGAAACCCCAATAGATCATAAGAATGTATATTCTGGATTCTCTCCTTAAGATTAAGAATAGCTCTGTCCTCAGGTGAAGAACTCAGTTATGACAGTGAAACACGCAAGAACATAAGGGACACGAATCAACAATGCATACAAAGTAAACCAGATGTGAGGTCCATGTGGTAACAATCAATCCACAGTTCTGGCTTTATTTCTGTGCATGGTGTAGTTTGTTCATGTCAAGTGGCACTGCAACTAAGAATAAACCAGAAGGGACTCCAGGATATACGCTTTGTGAGAATCCTTAACATCATTTTCTTATTGATATTACATCTCTATATTCTGAAACTACATGGTATAGTAAGCCAGCCCACAATGTTAAAGATGTATATATACAAAACAACTTTCAGCGTTTGAGAGAATATCATATCTATAATTTATGTATCCATGTTCTACTTTGTAACTAAGGGTAAACTACTATTATTTCCAAAACTAGTGCACAAGGAATAAGTGGGTTCTGACAAGAAAATGAATACTGTAAGTCTAAATTAGTAAATAGATTCTAAAAAGAGCAGTAGCAAATTCAAATCAACATTAAGGGGAACCAAAATAACGTATTAAATACAGAACTAGGACACTCAAAATAAAAAAAAAAAAAAGCTCTTATGTACAATATGGATATTTAATTTAGAGTAATTCGACATACATCACCTTATACAGTTGTACATAATGAACAAAGATAAACAATAACCCTGTAAACTGACATTGTTCGACTATTGAACGAAATCCTCATCATAAAAAAGTTTCTTATCCCCGACAAAGTCATCCAAAATCACAACGACGAGAACCCGTTTGTTAGAAACTTATAGCAAACCAGATTACTCAGATCAGCCAACATGAAAAGGACCAATATCCCCAGTTCTGAGAGCTGCAGCAATCTCATCGGCCATAGACAATAAAGCCACAACCCAACCACTAATTGCCAGCCACACCATCTCCCCTATCCAAAGGGTCACACTCCATGGCATTGCCATATCTCCTCCCTCTTTCCCCCCCTTCAACTTCGACTCCTACAACTCGAAGTGATACACGAATCAATCAAGATACGCAAAATTTCAAAAATTTCCCCAGAAGAAGGTGACCCACAACTTCAATTTTCGGACTAAAGTCCGAAACTCGTCAGATTTACTCAAAGAAGAAAACAGAATCCATATCTGGAAAAAAAAAAAATACATAAATAAAAATGTACAGAATCAGATGGCTTTTTCCCAGAATTAAAATAAAACCAAATTTCAATGCGAATTTACCACCGATTAATTTGATGAGAAAAAGACGGCTGATCAAAATCACAGTCCAAAAACACAGAAGCAGTTTTACAATAGCAGAATTCTCATAAACCCGTGTATACAGGTGACACAGAGACAAAAGGTTATCTGTTCTTCAAAAGGTAATTTAAGGGTTTGCCTTAGACAATCTAACCTTTGGTCATCCGTAGAATGATTTCGAAGTAGTACCATGAAAGAGATGAATTCTTGGGTCCTACTCTGGCCGCTTCAAAATGAAAGCGAGTTTGGACCTGCAAATCCTTATTTTTCAGTTTTTTTTTTTTAAGAAAAAAAATTATTTCTTTCGATTCGAGATGATTATTTAAGGGCATATGATTGCAGTTAATCATATGATAATGGGTAACTGCACCCACCAGATTTTGAAAATTATATCACCATCGGTAAGTTAATCGAAAAAAACAAAAATTGATGAGAAACGTATTTCTAAAAAAAAACTTTAAATTTAAGAATAATAATAAGCAATCATCAATAGTGATTCAAATCTAACTTTTTAGACGAGATAAAAGGTTTTTTTTTTTTTTGGGGGGCGGGGAATCAAACTTTCAAAAAATTATATTATGAAAGGAAAAAAGAAAAGAAAAAGGTTTAAAATAAGAAGAAGAAAAAATTGGCAGAACGAAAGATTGAGAACGAGAAAAAAGTGATAGTGTCATTTCATGAGAATGAATGACCATTCCGGAAGGCTGTCAAATTTATAGATAACTTTATAATCTTGCAATCAAATTCATACATCAAATTATGTTAGAATCAGTTAATTTTCTCCGAAAATTTAGATAAAATAGTTTAGTAGTATTTCCCACTATTTTTTTCTTTGTTTTTTTTGCCAACAATCATTTGATTCTTTTGACTTTTTATTTGCCTAAATTTTCTCTAATCAATTGCGTCCTAATTACTTCAGTTACAATTTCTGAAAAGAAGCGACACACCTGATGTAGAAACAATAAATTAATAAGTAAATTAATTACTTCAGTTACTTCAAATGCACCTCACGTCAAATATCAAAATCTTTCGAAAATGCCTTTTCATTACAAGTCATGATTCGTTTAATTTGTTCTTCTGCATCAAATTCAATATTGAACCCAAAGTGCCAACAATCTTGAACAAATGACAATGACGATAATAACCCAGCAAAAGTCTAAGGCTCCCTAAGCCGAATGATTTCGGAATCAAATTATTAATGGTTGTATTGGGGCAAAACAGATTCCAAGGACTAGTCATTTAAGTATGGGAGAAAAAACATAGAATTTCAATGGGTGATATTCTATTGACTCCTTCCAAGGGAGGGATTAGGGAAAGAACAAAGAAAGCCTGAATTTATGAAATCGTCTCAAAAATACTACCATTTCATTCTTCAATATGCACCCGCAATCTTGTGCTACTTGGGGATGAACACTTCAAACTTGGATACAATAATAATTGGATATTACATGGCTACACTTCATCTTTACCAATACAATACGTATGTTCTTTTCCACAAACTTTAAGACCACGGAAGCAAAACACAAAACTACATGAAAATTCTTGGCCAGAAAGGCTCTCCAAAGGAGAACCAAGAGCAACACCCCGCCAGTCATTTTTCCTTTTTAAGATGCCAAAAATACAGAGAAAACAGCAGTTTTTCGTAACTTTACTGATTTCTTCTAAAGTAATAGTTAAGTAGGCAAAATACAGACAAGCACATTGTATATCATGGTTCCAGCTTCAGAGAAACCACTCTTGACTGCCTGTTCCTCCTAGCCACCTTCACAAAAACCATAGAAAAGCATGACGGTGCCCACCATGGTCTACGAACCTTCTGCTCTCCTTTCAAGCAAGCCACTGAAGTAAGGGCATATTGTAGTAGAAGCCATTAGAACAAGGGGATATCGTAGTACATCAGAAAGAAGGTGGATATATAAACTAGAAGAGCAAGAATAGAACATGTCCTCAAAATATCAATGCTATGTTTGAGAATTCGATTTCATTATCCTACCAACCAACATGTCCACCTAACGAGATGTCTTAATTAGAGAGGAAATCCCATAATATACAATAAAAGGTTCCAAGAGCACATTGCACATTCAGTGGCACAAAAAGTCCACATTCCATTGTCTATCGATCTGTTTTCTTACAACTGTACATAACATTCTCCATGCTGATGTTGCACATTATCTTCAAGGTAAACAAGAGAAATTAAGTAATGTTACTGCAAAAGAACAACTTGTATTGGAATTATGTTGTCTACAAAATTAGATGTAAACAAATCTGACCACTCAAACCAATTTTCTATCATTATGTATTTATTTAATTATTCGGCAAACTTTTGATTACTGTACTAACTATAGGATCGAAAGTAATGCAGTTTTCTATTACCATTCCACCCGTATGGTTCAAAGATCTCAAGTAAACTAAATGAAATTCAAGATTAATTAATAACAAATAAAAATAGAGGAAATATTTCAACATTTCAATAAAGGAAATATTGAAATATTCAAGATAGCAGCTGTGCAGAATGGCAGCAAGCAACTGATGAAAGGTTTCTGGAAGCACATAGATTGCAAAGAGCAGACAATTAACACACAATGAGAAGATAACAAAGTTCACATACCAATTAAAACTATAAAATTACTAGTATAAGCAAGAGGAGAAAAAGATACCTTTTATTCGCCTCAGCTCCTTGCATAATGTAATAAAGTCCCCCCATTTCATGTGGCACCTTCTTATGAACCGAAGTATCTGTTCAGTGGTAAACATAGACATCCCTTCCAAATACTCCCCGTTCACACCATTTTCTTTAAAGATTTGGCGGTAACTTCCAAGGTTTATCTCTTCTAACCACAAACCAACATCCTACAAAACAAAGAAATCAAAAGAGAAGTCGTTTTCGTTTCTATTTTTTGTATATATATTGTTCTTATTCATTTTTTGCTTCCTCAACACCCCCATCCACTCTGCCTATCCCCAAAAAAGAGCCCCATTTAGGGGGTTTCAGAGAATATCTCAATCATTCCAAAGAAAATCAGGTCAGACAAGACTAGAAGAACTAAGTTACAGAACATAACCCAAACTAAACACTCATTATACACAAGATCCATGATCCAAAAAAGAAAACAAAGAAAATTTACCCTTAAAAAAATTTAAGCAAATACCTCAACAGTCCATATGAAGAAATCAAGAGGCTCAGGTGGCCTGCTTTTGCTCATCTCAGAAATTGTATCCCTTCCTCTAACTATCCAAAATAACCAGAACCTAAAATGAAATAGAATTCGTCCTTTTAGATCAGAAAAATTACACACGCGATCACACAATTTAGTATAATCACATGATAAATTTTTTTGGTGAGGTGGGGGAGTTGATATAGCATCAGATCCTTGACTAAGTTCCCAAATTGCGGAATTTCATGAATGATACCACACTGAATCAGAATGACACAACATGAATGGATCCAAGCCTCCAACAAAGAAAAAGAATAATATTTTAGACAGTAGCTGATGAAATGGGTACACTCACCTGTAGAAGTAGGCTCAATTTTTCTAGAACATTCCTGGAAAATTCCTCATTTTCCAAATTCAATAGGCCTGGCCAATCTAATAAGAGAAAAAGAACCCAAATCACTGTGTGAAAAAGCATCTTCGTCAAACTGAAATTAAAAAAATGCCCCTTCAGGAGAAGGGAGGAAAAAAAAAACATGTGATGGTAATAAATTCAAGTTTTCTCCACTGTCTGCATATTTCCGGTAAAAACCATCTTATCAATTAAGCTGATAGAAATGAAGGCAGTAGGTGGATTTCAGTAAAACAAACTAAGAAGAAAAGAAGAGCTTAATAATATTCCTGATGCTTGTACACAAACCGAAAATCTTTTCAGAAATTTAAGAATACATTCAAGACTGTCAAACCAGATTTTCTTCCTTGACATTGCCCAATGATATCCTATATGTATTTTCCTTCAAGACATTCTTTCCTGATACTACAGGTATCCCCTAAGTAACTAAACATGTAAAACCATTTCCATTTATAAAGTGATAAAGCATAAGGAAGTAGAAAATCTGTATAATTAGACATAAACTTGAAATAAAAGAGAGGGCGACGGAAGGTCGATTTTTTTGAATTAGTTGATAAGACACAGTCCAATAAAATCGGCAAATAACCTAAAATCTCTCTTCCCGGGTTTATCAGTTAAAATGAAAAATCACAGAAAGCCCCAGATACAACGTAGGTTGAGGAATCCCAAGTCTTAACGAAGAGAGTGAACTAATTAAGAGATTACTCAGAGTCACAGGATATCGACAACTCAGATATCCAGGTTTACTAGCCAAAAATATATAACAAAACAACATGGATTAGGTAAAAAGGAAGACCCAAAAATCAGAAGAAGATATTATGTAAACCAATCATTAAAACTTTCCAACGAACACCAATAATTGAGAAATTTCTCTGATTGAGAATTGGCATCAAGCCCTAATTGAATCATTCATGAAGAATTCAATTGCTAGAAACATCAAATACTGACGAAAAAAGAGAGAACAAAAAAATAATACCGTGAATGGCTGAAGACGACTTTGATATCGGAATCAGTGGTATGAGTAGGAGAGAAGGCTGGCTGTGATGCAGGATATTCGGCGGCGCTACCAGTAGAAGCGATTGCTACTGTGAGTAAGGTACACGAAGCAGCGGGAGTGGGGGTGAGAGCGGGACTGCGGGAGGGTTTTGATCGGTTAGCTGATCCGGCAAAAGTTCGTGGACAGTGCCATCAACGACTCGGTTGCTTTTGCTAATGTATTTTTAGGGGTAACATAGTACCACTCCTCTTTATTTCGCTCTTTTTTCCTTTTCTTTTCTTTTCTATTTTGGATACTCAATTAATAATGATTTGATTGGTAAATTATTAGAACCACAAACCATTTTTCTTTTTCTAGTGTACGTCACAGAAAAGACGGTCAATAATTTGTTTTACTCTCAATTAATTAATTCAATAATAACAATGGGTATTTGTTTTGGGATATATACTTTTTTAATGTATTTTCTTTATTCAAAATTAAACATTATATTCTTCTGAATTAATTAAAATTTTAATAAAAAACAAAATTATTATACTAAAAGCTATAGAAAATTAAATACTTTTTCTTTGAAAAATGTGATCTCTAATTTTAGATACAATAAAAACTTTTTAAAAAATAATAACTTGAAAAAATATTAAAGCAGAGCATACTAGTTTCTTGTTAAGGTTTAAGAAAGAAGTCAAATCTTAGTATCTTAAAGATAGATAACAATATTTAGAATCATATGGCCTAAGATTTGAATTAGATGATCTAGAATTCAAGATAAAAGTAAACAGGAGACAGTTAAATGTTAAAAAAAGGGACCTTAAGAAGGAAAAGATAAACGACAAGGAAATAGAAGAGGAAGAATTTGAAGTAATGCAAATCCAAGTCGTAACTATTATTTTTGCAGGAGTGCTGAGTACTGAGTCAGATTCTACCATGTTTCTTTGGTTCAAGGGAAAGTCCATTAGGGACGAAACTCTTTCCACTAGTCATAGAGGTCTCTTGTGTCAGTGAATATAAATTGAAGGATGTGCACGAATAGATAGAAAACAAGCGGAGAGAACGTAACGAGTAGGCTGTCAACTCGAGACATTACCCTTGTTGAGACAGTCACTTATCAAACCAGTTCGAAACAATATTCTTATCGAAGTTCGAATCCTCACTTGTTATTGGAGTTAACCAAACTTCAACCTTACTGCACCATCCGTGCCCCACGGGGGCAATTCTACCATACATCTTACAAATTATACCAGTGGGTCATAAGTGACTCACATTTTGAAGAAAAGAAAAAAAAATTATGGAAAAAAAAAGGTACCAACACCTTTCTAGCAAAATGACTAGACTCTCTACCGTTCCACATCCTCTCCTCTTTGTGTATAAATAAATTAGAGTCGGTTTTAGATAATAAATAATACTTCCTTTGATTAGTTGTTTGAAAATAAATATCTCATTTTTTAAGTTATTGAAAATTTTTTAAAAAAATTAATATTGTTAAGCATAAAATGAATTAAATCAATTAATTTTTTTAAAATTTATACAAATCAAAATAAATCATCCAATTTTAGATGAAAGAAAGTAATAGTTTTAAATCCATTTGGGCCTTTGTAATCAATAATTGTGAAATAACTCAAAATGATTGAGTACCCACCATGCTATGATTTATTCTTTGAGAACTATTATTGCCGGACAAAGTGATATGATTTGACATTACACGCTTAAAATGATCAAACCAGACACCAATTACCTTTCACTCTTTTCTTTGAGAGATTTACAAATTCAATTCCTATAGGAGAATAAAAGGGAAGAGAGGGGGGGGAGGGGGGGGGGGAATCAAACCATGATTAAAGAAAAAAAAAAAAGAGTTACTTATTGTCAATTCTGTATAATCCTTCCACCATGACAAAGAAAAAGGGGGTAAAACTACAGTACAAGGGTATTCAGTAGTAATCTTGGGAAATAAGAATAAGATAAGCCCAAAGTTCTTTTCACCTATCTTAAGTCATGAAATGTACATTGATTTGACACTATCGCTCGGCCAAGACCCAGCGGGCCTGCATTAAACAACTTCACTCCATGAATGCAAAACAAGTTGCATCAAGACCATGGACGGCAAATAAGTCCAATTCACTAAGCAACCATAGATTTACCTGGCAGAGGATTTTATATCAGAACCAACAAGAAACTAAAACCAGACTGAGAGGCGATGGCATGAAATTGGATATGGTCAAATTCAATTGATTTGCCACTCCTGAAAGGATGTAAAAAATAATATTTCTGAAAAGGTTCCCTAAGAAAAACAACTGTATTATACATTAGTATTATGTGTTCTGATCCTCTTTACCTTGTATATCCATTTCACAAACTTGAAACAGTAAAACAAACTTACAAACAATATATATATATAGAGGCTTGAGGAGAAAAAGAAAGGTTCTGCTAAAAAGAACATATGGTAGCACTTCCACAAAGCAAACCTTGCCTTTTTCATACTCTCCTGATTTCCTCTATGAGGTAGTACGTACTCTAGTTACAAGTTCTACATCATGGCTCCAATTTTAAAGAAACCACTCTTGACTGTTGGTTCTTTTTCGCCACCTTGAAAAAGACTATTGCAAGGCATGATGGAGCCCACCAGGGTCGATGAACCTTCTGCTCTCCTTTTAAGCAGGCAACTGTAGGAACAGAATATCACGTAGGTAGGTTGGAAAAAGGTTATGGAAATGAAACAAAATAGGAAACTGTAACTTTAAAAGGACAAGTACTCGAAGACATAACAAGAATAGCAATCTCTCAAATCATTTAAATTGGAAGGAATGCAGGCATAAGTGAGCAAAACTTGAGTAGACAATGAAAAGTCATCATTTTAAAGCTCATCCATCACTAACAAGAACCTGAATACATGGCATACACAGGTTGAGCAACAGAGGAAGAAATCATTTTCCCAATCATGTTCTAGAGAGTAGAGACTTGGAAACATGTTGGTGTATCGTTGAATCAAAATACTGAAATTCCATCGTCTCAGCATCCCGATTCTTGAAAACCATCACATGTCTACAGAGCAAAAGTCAAACCAGACAGAACCTGAAGGTAGAGATCTTTTGACAACATTGCACTCCCAACATTCATGGAGCCATAGGACTGGAGAATGATCAGTACAACCCAAAGCATTCAGCACAATAAAGCAACTGTTATCCTACTGGTGCTAAACAATGCATACCGTATACAGTCAATTAAGGAACACTAAGACTTACAACAGCCATGGAGGTTCAATAATTAGCAACCCACCACTGTGTAACGATACTGTGGCATAAGCTGCAAGTAAGGCTAAAATTTTCACATTGTAGCATTATGCAACATTTCTATTTAAAGTAAAACTACTTTTATTTTTATTTTTTCTCAAATAATTTATTCAAAGCAATGTTATCCAGAACAAGAGGAATCTAACTTTAAATAAGAATGCTACAGATAATGGCACAAAGAAGTGTCGCAATGGATCTCAAGTGGTTTCACATCCAGAAGCAAACTCGGAAAGCAAGATACCCAACAGTAAAAGGTTTTCAGACCATAGGTTTTGAGGAGTAGCAACTGGTTAGAAACTATCCCAAGGGAATATAATATGAACATACCAACTAAATTACACCTCCACTAATATTATATGGGAGAAAAGATAGATACCTTTTATACGCCTCAGCTCCTTGCATAATGTGATAAAGTCCCCCCATTTCATGTGGCACCTTCTTATGAACCGAAGTATCTGTTCAGTAGTAAACATCGACATCCCCTCCAAACACTCTCCATTAATGCCATTTTCTTTAAAAATGTCACGATAGCTGCCAAGGTTTATCTCTTCTAACCATAAACCAACATCCTAAATGAGAGAAGAATTCAAAGAGAAGATCAATGATCTTTCTCATACATTCAGAAGTGTGAACCACAAAAGCGAAAGGAGGCATATGTTTGAAAAGGAAACCATCAATCTTGTTGCCTTCATGGACTTTTTAAACTATCATGACCATATTCAACATCTAGGAATCACCAGACTCAAAATAAAACCAAAAGGTATATACCTTCATGGAAACTTAAGACGAGCAATATCTGAAGAGTATATACCATACCATGGAGAAATTGAATAGGCTAATACCTCAACAGTCCATATGAAGAAATCAAGAGGCTCAGGTGACCTGCCCTTGCTCATTCTCCCAAATTTTATTCCAACTCCTTTTTCTTGCCAAAATGGTCAGGAGCCTAAAATACATGAGAACTCTCCTTTCAGAAGATCAAGAAAATAATATCCGTAATTCAAATTATTTTCTAATTATTACATACATGTGAATAAACCACATTGTTTCTATGTTGACCATTTTTAATGAGAGGTGAGTGCAAAAAGACAATGAAGGGTGGATTCTGTTTGGTTCACATTTTTAACTTCTGCCTTTTTGCCTTACCATACAATGCCTTTCAAGTTTTAACTGCCACACTACATACTCTTCTGTTTTCTGTTGTTGGATTAGTTGTTACAAGCATGTTTCAGAGACATTTTACATTGAATTCTAGAGGACATTGCTTCACTTATATGCTTTTAATTTGTGATTTGCATGAATCATTATGCGTCCACAGTTGACGTGAAGACAGACTAGATTCATACACACTTTAAAAGATTGGTTGTACAATGTACTACTAAATCAAAATGAGATAGCATTAACGACTATAACTCCATAAAACAGGTCTTTGCAAATAATTTGTAAGGATTATCTCACCTGAAAATTAGCTCAAATGTTTTCTATTACATTTCTGACTGATTCCTTGTCTTCAAGATCAAGTAGAGCAACCTACAAAGAGAGAAAGAAAACTAGACACATCATAACCTCTTTTACACTGGAAATTGTCAAGTGATCCATCTGTGGATTTTTCCCAAGTACGATGCAGAGTCTGTCACAAAAAGCTGATTATTTCATCAGATAAGAACATGTAATGCTAACAACAGAAAAGCATTAAGACAAAAGTCTCTTCAGGAGCAACTAATGCCCTTGATCACTTCAGGGATTAACACTTGCAAAGCCAATAAAACTTACAAAGTAATATAGTAGAATAATTTAAGAATTTAACAACTAAGCAAGGTGCGCGGAAACATCAATATCTAAAGGAGGAGAAAAAGAAAGCGTCACTTTTAGATTCAATGGACCCAGAATATTGATGTATGATATCCAAACGTTGGCAACAACACCTACAAACTATTCTTTCAAATTAATATTTCAGAACACCTTATTCAGCAGTTGTAGGATGTGCCCCAAGTAAATAGTCTAACTTCCACAAGATACAGATTCAACCAGTGAAACTCCTCCTGATCTGCTTGATATAGTTGACAAGAAGAACATCAAGAAACATCGCACTCAAGGTTGCTAACAATGATCGGAAATAACTATTTCAAAGTAATTAGGCAAAGCAAAAGAACAAGTAATTCATAAATAAAGCACAAGAAAATAACATTAAAATAATAATTTTCTATCAAATAAACACATCAATTTATGTTAGATACCAATAAGGCAATAACTCGATTCTGTTTATTTCTACAAGGCAAAAGATAGAGTTTTACTTTGAGAATTCAATACAATAATCAGAAGCATCCATCACCGGTTTGTCAAGTGAAAGAAAAAGTACCCGCCATAAACTACAAGTGCCGGCTCCTTAACCAGGGGAGATAGTCAGAGAAGCGTTGGCGATGCCGGAGAGAGGTTGGTGTCTGTCGATCGGGCAAAACTTTTTTGATTAATTAGCTCTGAAAATCGGAGTATGAAATCCACTTTGCAGTCCACTCTTGCGCATTTCTTCAAGGGATAATAATTAATAATTGCATGCAACGCCTTGAGCTTTGCAAAAAATACGAAATAACCCCTAAAATTGTAAGAAACGAACAATTAAACCCCGGTTTGTTAGGGGTGATTGTCAGATCCAACACCTCAAATTGTGCACAGAAAATAGAAAAATCTTGGGCTGATTGTGAAGTTGCTTTCCATATAAAGTAAACATATGGTTGTGATTCTTATTCCTATTTCTTAGTACTTTCAATAAGTACTAAGTTAAGTAACCATTTATTCTAAAAGAAAATTGTTTTTTACACCAAATCTGCCATCAATCAAGAATGACAATCATTTTCTTAAGTGACATATTTTTGCGGCTCAAATTCACCTTCAACAGCTTTCATTTTCTTTCCAGAATACATGTAGAAACATTTTCCGAAGCCAAGGCATTCTCATAATGTCGCACAATCCTGGGTTAGAAACTGGTAGGAGTACCTTCTGAACTTCATTTGACTGCATTGCATATAATAGCAGTTCGTGATCTTCTGTTTCTGCTCCTCTCTCTCTTTAATCCTCCATTCAATTGCCAGCATTTCCCTGTTCCCTTCTCTGCTCAAGGAAATTTCAGTCATGGCTAAACATATAGAGGCCATTGACTGGATCCTACGAATGGTGGTTGTGGTGGTTGAAGCACCACGAATAATGACATTTCAAATTCAAAAAGAACAGGCGGTTTCCACCTTCAAATACCTTTATTTAAATGGGATGCTACAGAATCTTTTAGTCGATGAGTTTCCCCTGAAAAAACATGAACGTAGCAGCTAAGGTAACCTTTAAGGGCCATGTATGAGCAATAAAGATTCAGAAACATTGTACATTAACCAAATTGCTTAGAAATAGATTGGGCACCAACTGGTCGGTTCTACTTGGCTTCCATATTGATTAGATGACATGGGAAACAAAATGAATAACTTTACTCAAATCCAAACTGAGGCAACACTCAGAGCAATCAAATCAACAAATCAAAAGCTAATGAGTATAGATTTCAAGATTAGTTTAGAGAAATGCACAAGAACCTGCTATTAATATGGGCAAATTCATTGGATCTGTGAAATGGAAAAAAAACGAGATCTTTTCATCATCTTGAACTGCAACAGGCAGTTATTCTTATTTGGTCAGCAGCAGAGGCAGCAATTTCTTCCAAAATATTGGTTCAAACTTTGCTAGCGCCATTTCTCCAAAGTCCTTCCTTTTCATCATGTTCCTCCAAGCGAGGCCTAAAATAATCAAACTGAAAAGAGGGATGTCGTAGGAAGTTCTATTCTGAATATATTGGAATCCTGTAGCAGCATCTAAAATTGCTGTAACATGAGATCTCCTGAAAATAGAAGATTACATATCTTTTCCTCCAAGTCATTTTCAGAACAGTTTCTAGCTTGCAGATTTTTCTTCTCCCTCCTGTAAGATTCACATTCATGTACTCTGCCAGATTTTTCAAGACCAGTTACGAGCACACGGTATGTCCCCATGACAATATTTATACCTTGCTTTCTCATGGTTTCAAATGTTTCCAACCCCTTGTCAGACTCTCCAGAAAGGAAGTAAGCAGCTATTAGAGCAGTATATGTGGCAGTATTCTTCTCTTTATCAGGCAATAGCCTAAATACTTCTATAGCAGAAACAAGATCTCTGGTACTGCCAAGTCCATAAACAAGAAGAGCACTTTGGTAGGTTCCAAGAGATACTCCTGTCCTGATCATTTCCTTTACAACATCTACAACCTTTGGAAATGAATTTGTTCGAAGAAAAGCACCTAATAAAGCAAGATATGAAGTTCTCTCAACATCTATGCCCAGTTTTACACAGTATTCGAAGGCCATCAAAGCCCCATCCCATCTGCTACGAAAACAGTTTATTTCAATGATCATTGAAATTATTCTAGAATCCAAATTTATAACCTTATTCATCAAGTCTTCTAGTAAGCAATCAATGGCAATGAGACTTTGCTTACTCATCAAGTGCAAAAGAAGTCCTCGACATACATTAGACAAGCTGTCATGAATGGATTCTTGAAAATTGTTGACAAATTTCTCTTCAGATAAATGGCGGTTGACTTGTTTGAGAAGGGCATCGCTCTCTCCAGCAGTTCTTAAAGTTTCAATTGCTTTTACATAGATGGAATGACGAAGAACAAGGGACTTTTCCCTCATGTATCCAAGAACATTCAGCATTACTTCTGTTTCACCTGCATTGCAACATTTTTCAACCAAAATGTTACATGCTGCTTTATCAGGTTCTACCCCTGCTGCCTGCATTTCGCTAAAGATCTCCATAGCTTCTGTAAACTTCCCTGAAATTTATAATGAAGAAATCAATTACCCCCAGAACAAGGAGCAGACAATTGTGAGACAAAGAAAACATATGGAAAATAGAAATAAAATCCCACCAGAACTAGCAAGATGATCCATCAACACAGTGTATGTGTAACAATTGGGTGAAAGGCCCATTTTGAGCATCTCCTTGTACATTTCAATACCCTCTTCCACCCTTTTGTGTTGAAACAAAATTTTCATGTATGCAGTATAAGACACTATTGTGGGATAGCAACCTTTAGCTATCATTTCCTGCCATAAATTAATCGCTCCTTCAATATCCCCATCATTGGATAGCCAATGCATAAGTGAGGTGTAAGTAACTACATCTATTTTTAGCCCCTTTGCTTGCATTTGCTGAAATACATACTTCATTGATGAAATCCTCCTGGCTTCCCCAAAAATATCCAACATAGTAGTGTAAGTAAACTGATCATGCCTAAAGGCCCGGAGCCTGGAAGCCCAGTTGAAAAACAACCAAGCCTTCTCCATGGGTGGATGGGTCTTGAGAACTTTGTTAACCGTGAAAGAATCCCATTTAATGGGGAGCTTCTCTAACTGTTCTTGGGCAGAATCCCAAGTTGAAAACCTCAATATATTAGATATCTTAGTGATATTCTCCCTCATGTAAACTTCAGTCTCTAAGTATACTTTTTTCTCTAATTTTGAGGATTTATTACTCTGCCGGTTAATTCGTCGAGCATCTTTCGGGCATTTCGATTCTTGAAGAGAATGCCAATCATTGACGATGATCTTCCTAGGCCGGAGACGATTATAGACATAAAACAGCCCGAAAGGCTGAAACTTAGCAAGAAAATGGCGAGCACCAATTGAGCTCCACATTGAGAACTACTGCCAAGAAAATTCTTCATCAGATATTCCTCTTTATAGAGGTTACTATCCCCATCAGACAGAAGCGAACTACTGCTTTCTTGAATTTCTTTATGCTCATTCTATGGAAAAATTGGTATTCAAATATCCGAAGAATGTAGAAACAAGCTCCCAAATCATCAGCTCCAGGCAATTGCAGGAGAGAACCCCATCCCGGTACTAGTCTTTTACGGTTTCTTGTTCAGAGACAGATTTCTAACTGTCATGGCACTGCAAGCACAAGATGCCATGGACTCAAAATCACAACGCATCGGTTCCAGGTTCTCCTAACCGAAAAATTGTAAGATATTTTGGTTCAGATTAAATCCTGATTCTTAACCATCTTTGGTTGATTAAACCCTCCACATTCTACCCTTCCTATGTGGAGTACTTTAGAAAGCCATTTTGGTCATGATAAAGTTTAAAATCTGAAAATTAATTAATCTAATTTTGCCTAAATGCGATTATAAAGATTTAATTCAAATTAAATGCATAAAAAAGGAGTTTTAAAACTTGAAATAGTTTAAATAAAAAATGATAATCTTCTAAGTTAAAGACATTATCTTGAAGGGAAAAAAATATATCCACTAATTTGATTGAAAGAGAGAACAAATCTTATTGAGAGCAAGAAAAAAAAAACAGGTTGCTTGAGCAATTATTCGATTATCAAGAAATTGAGGAATTTCAGGTTCAAATAAGTTAAAAAATCAATGCTCCAATATTACAAATGGCTAATGCTATAGCAGCTTTCCCATAGTCTTAGAAAGGTACAACATGTAAGGCACATGATACAATCTCTTAACGTTCACAACCACAAAAAACTAGGTTAAGACTTTCTCCTTGCAAAATGAAACACCACTGCTGAAGATCAGAACTGATCTGAATCAACAAAATTCAAGGGATTGCCAATTTGCCAGATCCAATACTTCCATGTTCCTACAACAAAAATGCTACAGTCAAGAGCTTTAATGGAGAAACTTCCACTCTGAGAAAAGGTATATGCTAATGCTCAACCACTGAAATACTTTTACCATGCCCAAAGTTCGCAAACAAATGCATGCAAAGAAACACAGTGTAAAGAAAGTATAGATTTGTGAAAGTAGAGCTTGGATGGACCACACTTCTACAAGCTTCGAAGGATCTGCAAAGAGCATCAGCTAGATTAGCAAGAAATGAAAACTAGATCATTACCTGCGTCACATGACTAATCAAATCAAACAAGAAACTGCTATATTTGCATCCTCTTGGTCCCCTAAGTTAAGTTCACATCTTCATCATCTTGGTGCAAAGCTTTACCTTGCATCTTTTAAATCCTTACTGCAAGCATAAAACAAGATTCACAGGTTGCAATGTTAAGTAAACAGGAAGATTCTGTGTGTTTCACATTGTAATTGGTGGTCAAAGACATAGTTCACTGAGCATGATTTTAAAGGTGGAGTTCCATGTGGGAAGATGACGTGGCTAACAATGTTAATTAACATGCACAATTTAACATTAGGGAATCAGGATTCAGCTACCTCATAAGGAATTTTCAGTGAGGTAAAAGTTTCAAATTCCTCCCACTAGTACTCTTCTCTTGTAAGTTATGAAATCTCTTAGTTACTCCTACCGCTCACAAAATCAATGACTAAAAGCATCAACAATTCAAAACATCTTCGGTTTCTCAAGAAAGGAGGAAGCAAGATTTTCTCTATACATAAGCAAATACTACATTACTTCAATACTCTGGCGTATTAAGAATGTTATCCAACATCCTCAGTTTCTTATCTACAATGAAGATATTCCCATGAGTAGACTGATTTAATAGAATATAGACAGTGACTTTTAACAATATCCAACATAAAGAAGCCTTCTCCTTCCCTCCAAATCCAATGTAACATACAACCTGCAGCTTTTTAGAGCTAAATTCTGTTGAATTTCTGATGGAATAAACTAATAGCTGTGGATTTTACATAACTAGGCAAAAGCTGATGGTATTCTCCTATACATAACCACAAAACAAGTCACATAAGAAAAAAACACCTGATTCAACCCAATCAGAAATTCCAAAATTTTGGTGCTTGATATTTCAAATTTAAAATAGACATATAGATAGAAAAGCTCCAGATAAAGACATTAGAGATACCATCATGAAATAGTGCAGCGAGCACTGTACCAGACTTCAAAGAGGTTGACAGAGTGCCAAAATTTTAATTAGCATTTTTAAGCATCTTCAGTCCTGGATTAACTTTGGGGATATCTGGAAGGATTGCAGAAATAAGCTCTCTCCCCTAGATGAAGAAAAATATAAAAAGACTAAAAGATATAAATTCAAACAAATAGAAGACATCTGCTTCCCAGTGCCTTAAGAATACCCTGTAGAAGCCAGCTTGACATACAGAATATCACATGCCAACAGGCATCATGGTCCAGAAACTTTATTGCTACCAACATGATATGTTATTTTTACACTGGTTGTTCATCATCTGGAACAAAGATCCGAAGCATATTAAAAAATGCCAGGTTTTTTTCTTGTATTGCCAATAAATCAAGTAATGCAGAAAGAGTATATGAATCATGGGAGAAACCACCCTTTCTAACCATTTTATCAATGTGTAGAGATGCATCATTGTATTTTCCCCACCTAACAAATCCTCGGATCATTAAACTGTATGTGATGCTATCTGGACAATGACCACTGTTTTCCATTTTCACAAATAGTTCCTTAGCTTCTGTTAGTAATCCCTCCTCACAAAATCCGCTAATCATTGCATTGTATGTCATAGTATTAGGATAAAATCCTTTGAGGGGAAGTCTGCTGAAAAAGCCACGTGCTAGATGAAGCTTATTTGCCTTGCATAATCTAGCAATTATGATACTGTAGAAACCCAAGTGAAGATCGGATTTTCTGCTTTCCATTGTGTGTATCAATGATAATGCTTCTCCATCACATCCACACTTACACAAGCCATCCAAAAGGATACACTGAGTGTGGAAATTAGGATGTATGCCGGCAGCCAGC
The DNA here is from genome assembly GCA_028571225.1 of Parsonsia alboflavescens. NCBI lineage: Eukaryota > Viridiplantae > Streptophyta > Magnoliopsida > Gentianales > Apocynaceae > Parsonsia > Parsonsia alboflavescens. The sequence goes on along the minus strand of JAOXNR010000001.1, from coordinate 12,402,791 downwards.
ATCTCATTAGAAACTTCCTTTGCAGTCTGGCACTTATCCATCCTGAATAACCCCTGGAGTACAGCATTATATGTACCAGTTGTAGGCTGAATGCCTTTGATGGGCATCTCTTGAATGAGGTGGAGTGCCTCATCTGTTTCCATTTTCTTGCAGTATCCATTAATCAAGATACCATAGCAGAAGACACAGGGAACCAAGCCTGTTGCCATCATGGTATCAAAAACTTTTCTTGCTTCACTCATTCGACCCTGCAAACAATATCCATTGATTAATGCAGTATATGTGACTATATCCAGGTTGACACCACGCCTAATCATGGTTTGGAGAATAACATGTGCATCATCTACCCTTCCTTCCTTGCATAGAGCATCAATCAATATGCTAAAGGTTATCATATTGGGAGCAATATTGGAAGCCAGCATCTCATAAAAGATATTTTTAGCCTCCTTCCATTTATTTAAATTACAGAGACCTCCAATCAAGGAATTATAAGTTACAACAGTTGGGGAAACGCCCTTATCAATCATCTCATGTACAAGGGCAGAAGCTTCATCTACTAGTTTATTCTTGCACAACCCGTCAATGATAGTGTTATACACTACATTATCAGGTTTACATTTTCCTTTTTCCATAACCCTAAGCAAATCAACAGCTGCACCAGTATTCCCTATCTTGCACAGACCATCAATTACAGTACCATACATTACCTCATTAGGTTCACATAATTTCAACCATATTATCTTCTTGAACAGTTCTCGTGCCTCTCTTATCCTATTTTCTTGAAAAAGACCTCTGAGCAAAGTAGTAAAGGTGGTCACATTGGGTAGAAACCCGCGCTTGAAAAAGCCTCCCAATACAGAGAACCCAAAATTCACCCGATTCATGCGACAAAAACAATTAATAACTATAGTCATTGTATATACATCAACTGCAACACCCAACTCGCACATATTTCTGAAAAGGGAAAGAACATCCGAATACTTTCCCATTTTGACAAGACCTCCAAGCAACTGAGTAAATTGAATAACAGAAGGCAATGGCTTCATCAGAATCATAAGCTTGTATAGTCTCAAAGCATCTTCAGGATTGTTAATATCATTTGAACAAAACCATGATTTACTTCTGGGATTAGAGGACTCAATCCTTGAAGCAGAGTGGAACTCGGAGAACGAAATTCTTCGTGGGTTTGCGGGGGATAAAAGAACAGAAGTACCGGGTTTGCAATTTGAATTGCCTAATAGGGTATTGGCTATTGAAACAGGAAGAACTCTTCCCTTCATATCCTAGCTTGCAGGTCAGCAACTACTCTTCCCAGATGAATTCATGATTTGCAATGGAGTTCGGCATCAATTTTTGTCCCAAAAAAATCCTTGCAAGACACATTGAGTAACGCGTTGCTCTCAGGCTACTCCAGCGATGACACTAAACCTGTCCCGTGTGCACCGGTTACAGAGGATACCAGCTATCTGGAGGGACCGTTTATCGCAACGTCTAATCCTCAATATTCATGTTCGAATCACGTGTGCCGATTAATGGACAGTAATTTTAATTTTAAAAGTTATTCGAAGATAGAAAATTTTAAAAAATTTTACTGATATTATTTTTATATGGAATCAATAATTATTGTTATGAAAGAAAAAGAAAGTGAAAATTCTCTATATTTTTAATTTACTACAAATAATAAAAAATTATACAAACTTTGGAGGAAAACATAAAATTAATTCATGAATATTTATTTCGCCAAAAAAAAAATTTCAGAAGAAATGAAAGGAAAACAGGACTTTTTTTTCCCCTCATCTCTCAGTCTTACGTAGGATTGACGATAATTTATCGGTTTATTTGATAACGCTTTATCTCGATTTATATAAAAAAGGACTCACTTTCACACTTATTTTTTAAAACGTATATATAATAAATCCATATTAAGCATTATTTAGATAATATACAAATTAATCATTATTTAAATTTAGATATAGAATCTGTTTGTTTTGTCTTAATTTAAAAAATGAACACTTAAGTAGAAAAAATTTTTTGTTATTTAGACTTATATAAAAAATACAAGTTAAAAATTAAGTCAAAATTTGACTTATAAGTATTTTTTTGATAAGCTATTTTGACTTATAAATTTGACTTATCAAAAAACTACTTATAACTCTCCAATTTTTCATATTATTTTTTTAAACTTTTCTCTTCCCAATTTTTTTTTTTATTTCTCAAATTTTCTTTTTTTAAAACCCCACGACACCCCAGCCACCTCTCAGCCCCGGCTTCCGCAGGCGCCTACAGTAGTGGTTGTTCATTTCAGGTTTTTTTTATAATAAAATTTTCTTAGCCCAAACCCCGACTCCCATCTTCAACTTTAGCCTGCCATTGTTCTGTGTCATGCGTTTAGTTGTTTTTTTTTTTTTCTCTTAATTATTCTCAATTTTTTCCCCCTTTTTTATCTTTTTTTCTATCATAATATTTTTAAAATTCCTTTTTTTTTGTTTTAATCATTGTGTGTATCTTTATAATATGGTGAATAAATATAAGTCAAAAATACAAATAATAATATTTTTAGATCTTTTGAGATAAAATTAAACATAATTTATTTATTTATTATTATTATTCGATCTATTTTTTATTTCATGAAATTTTTAAAAAGGTTTGGTTTTTAATGTATCGTGTTAAAAATAATTTAAATATTATCATTTAATATATTATAACTTATAGAATATAACTATTCTATTAAATCTTAAGAGAAAACAAAAAATTTCAAAAAAAAAAACATTAAAAATGCTTTTTCGTCCAAACACGTTTTAATTTTGAAAGGCATTTATAAATGATTACACTCAAACACAAAATAGCTTAACTTAAGAAAAAACACTTTTGAAAATAATATTTCTGAATAAATACTTTTTTTATAAGTTCATTCAAACATGGACATAATTAAGTGAAATGTTATTTTTATAATGTAATCTATATTATCTAATAACAAATTTAACTTCTTTGAGTGAATGTATTCAAATGATGTGAGTACAATTGAGTTTGCCATTTAACAAGTATTCATTTGGTAAAGTAATATACATGAGAAGTAGTGAATCAAATGATTTATCTTCTTCACGAATCATAAATATGTTTTTTTTTTATTGATCCAATCCTGCAAGTGAAGTAAAATGAAAAGAGTTAAAAATTTAGGTTAAATATTGTGTTTATAACATTTTAAAATAGTTGAGAAAAAAAAAATTGACATGAAGGAAAGTACGATATTTTATATCTATATATTTTTTTTACTTCACTATCCCTTTCCCATATTTACATTTTCTCTTGTTGCTTTTCATTCTTACCAAATATGTCTTTAAATTTAGAATGAATATTTAATTTTTAACACAAGAATTACTTTTTAATGAAAAAAGTATCGGGTGAATTATAAAGTTCTCACTTCTCACTTTTTAAAACTAAGAATTTGTACAAATTCTATTTGAAACATTGAGCACGACGTTTACCAAAATTCTGATAGGCGTGCATCACGTGCCCGTGGGGAAAAATGCAACATACCCGACCCGTTATAAAATACATTGGACCCGATACGGATTCGAGTGAATTTAACGTTCGTATTCCCGCTCCCTCACAATACTTCCATTTCAAACTCGGAATTTTCTCGCTCTAAAAGAATGGCACCGCCTTTTCTATTTCCTCAATCACTCCACTCTTTGGAAGAAGAAGACTGTAATTGCAATAGACTCTTTGTTCAAAACCCTGTTTCTATCTCATCACTGCGGCCATCGGAACTTGAAGAATTTGTTAAGGGTTTGTTCTGCTCATTTTCTCTTAAAATTTTTAGTTTTTATGAACATTTTTTCCCCGCAAACTCTAAATTCAAAATCTGATTATAGTTTCTTCTGAAAAATTCGAAAAAAAATGAGTGAAAACAGGGGTTTCCTTCGATTTATCGGATAAAGAGCTATTCTGCATCGAGGAGCAAGAGATATTCGGAAGAGTTTACTCGCTGGTAAAGGGTTTTAATAGTCTTACCCCAGCCTGCAAGTTGAATTTGGTGGAGACTCTGAGGTCCAATCTTAGCGTTTTGCTTCCTAACGTGGATCTGCTGTCTCGAAATTCTTCAAGTCGATGTGAGAAAAGTGATAATGGCAGCGACGGTGAGAGTGGGGATGAAGCCAAAGGTGAAAATGGTGATGCAATTTTTGGGGACAGGATGGCCTCACATCGAAATGCGTTTAAGATATACACATTCTTTCTTGTCCATATTGTACTTATTGAGGAGGCCTGTTCTACTTCTGCTGCAAATGCCACCACTAAAGTAATACAGACTTCTCTATGCCTACCTCAATATGAGTTGTATTTTGTGCTATAACTTCTCCATTTATTACTTCTGACTTCAACAAATTGTTCGCTTATTCAATTATATTTGGGTGGTCTATATTTGACTATGGTCATGATTGGCCATAGCAAGTTCGACTAGTTGTAGAATAGTGTAGAACTAGCCTGTTATATTGAATGTTAGTTTGTGGATTGTAACTGCAGTAAATCATAATGCAAATTATTCGGTTCAGGTGGCAGCCAGTGGTCGGAAGAAATTACCTGTACATTCATGGAATTGGGAGCCCCAAAGGGGCAGAATACTGACCTTGATTGCTAACTCATTGGAAATCAACCTCTCGTTGCTTTTTGGATCATCAGACCCTGATGAAAATTACCTATCTTTCATAGTAAAGTGAGCTCAACACTCTTTTAATTTCATCAAATTGAACTTGAATGTTTTTCATTTTCATACTAATGATCATTTACTCCTTTGATTCTCATGGTTTTTTAGAAATGCTTTTTTGATCTTTGAGAATGCTACTCTTCTGAGGGATTCAGACACAAAGGATGCTTTATGTCGTATAATAGGAACATGTGCAACCAAATACCATTACCTTGCTCAATCATGTGCTTCAATCTTGCACTTAATTCACAAATATGATTTTGTTGTGATACACTTGGCTGATGCGGTTGCTGGTGCTGGGAAGAAATATTCTGATGGAAGCCTTGCGACTTCTCTCATTAGAGAGATTGGAAGAACAAATCCCAAAGACTATGTGAAGGACACTGTTGGGGCTGACAATGTTGGGCGATTTCTTGTAGAGGTGGCTGATCGATTGCCAAAATTGGTTTCAACCAATATTGGATTGTTGGTCCCTCACTTTGGTGGAGAGTCCTACAAAATAAGGAATGCTCTTGCGGGTGTGTTAGGAAAACTGGTTACAAAGGCCTTTAATGATGTTGAAGGTGAAGTGAGTTCCAAATCCATCCACCTCCGAACTAAGCAGGCTATGTTGGAAATTTTGCTAGAGCGCTGCAGAGATGTCTCAGCCTACTCTAGAAGTCGTGTGCTTCAGGTATGGGCAGAACTATGCGAAGAGCACTCCATATCTGTTGGTTTGTGGAATGAGGTTGCAGCAGTTTCTGCGGGTAGGTTGGAAGATAAGAGTGCAATGGTCAGAAAATCTGCTCTTAATTTGCTTATCACTATGTTACAGCATAATCCTTTTGGCCCACAACTACGAGCAACATCTTTCGAAGCAACCTTGGAGCAATATAAGAAGAGATTAAATGAGCTGGAACCAAAATCTGCATCAGAGAGTGTTCTTGATGGGCTATCATCTGATAATGAGATCTCCAATGATGACGGAGATGTCCACAATGAAGACATTGAAAAGGTGCCTAATGATCAACTTGACAGTTTGCCTGATAGCTGTTTGCCTCAAGCAGGAGATGAAACTGGTCAAAAGGATAATTCTGTGCCAGATATAGGCAATCTGGAACAAACCAGGACTTTAGTTGCATCCTTAGAGGCAGGTTTGAGGTTTTCCGAGTGTGTGTCATCTATTATGCCCATCCTTGTCCAATTAATGGCCTCATCTTCTGCCAGTGATGTGGAAAATACAATCCTATTGTTGATGAGATGTAAGCAGTTCCAGATTGATGGCTCAGAAGCAAGCCTTCGGAAGATGTTCCCTCTGGTAATGCTTTGTCATCTTCATATATTATAAATTGGTACACGTTTTCCTCCTGTGCAATTTGTGGATGTGATTGTCAATGTTTGATCATAATGTTAACCTATATATCCTAGATTTTTACAGGTCTTTTCCCAGGACAAGTCAATTTATGAAGCTGTTGAAAATGCTTTTATCACTATTTATTTACGGAGAAACCCTGTTGAAACTGCGAAGAATCTTCTGATTCTTGCTATAGATTCAAATATTGGAGATTTAGCAGCATTAGAGTTCATAGTTGGGTCTCTAGTTGCCAAAGGAGATCTGACCTCTAGTATGGTATGATTTCTTTTGCATTGAGTTGCTATGGTGTATAGTTCTTTCACATTTTTTTTCTTGATTTTAAATGAATCTTTCGGATATCATATTGGCATAAGGAATGTGGTTCTACATCATATAAATCATCATTGTAGTTGTGATCATTGCCCAAATTTTGGTATTGACCCATTGTTGTATAACAATTTCTTATTTATATGATATCTCATCAGGAGATTAAGAACTTTCATAAATAATTTGTTCAGTCAATTTTTTTTTTCAGTCATATGATTAATGAGAAGATAAAGTGTATTTGGAAAGAGTCAAATATTCTGATGTACTAGAAATTGGAAATGTGTGAATGAATCAGGTTTTCATCTTGCATATTGTCACTGCAGAATAACTTACTTTTCTGTTGATGTTTGTTCTGTGCACATTATGTTGCTGTGAATCATACCTGTTGCACATTTTTTCATGAGAAAATAGGGACTTTGTAAATGCTTCAATGACTTGCATCAGCATTTAATCTTCATCTTGGTTACATATAAGTCTGTTACTTTAAATTAGAATGAACTCGTAATCAGGAAGTTTTGTAACCTGTTTCTTTATGAAATTTATATATCCTTTAAAAAGAGAGATGCACAAGAACTTCATCCATGATAACAGGACCAAGGTTTTAAATTTCTCTGTCTTCTTCTTTTTTTTTTTGAGTTTTTTAACCTGACCTTTCCATGACTTGAGACCAAGGTTTTGCATGAACTTTAGATCAGGTTATCTTATCAGAATCCCATCTTTTGTGACCATTTTCTGTGGAGAAATTTTTAATTCTACTTTGTGTTTGATTTTCAACTCAATGCATTTGTTTGTTCAGTTATCTGCACTATGGGATTTCTTCTGCTTCAATATCAATGGAACTACTGCTGAGCAAAGTCGTGGTGCTTTATCTGTCCTGTGTATGGCAGCCAAATTGTCTGCTGGAGTTCTTAGCTCTCATTTACAGGACATTATTGATATAGGGTTCGGTCGTTGGGCAAAAGTTGAACCTTTGCTTGCTAGGACAGCATGTATAGCACTTCAGAGGTTGTCTGAAGAGGACAAGAAAAAACTGTTATCTACCAATAGTAGTCGGGTATTTGGTACATTAGATAATTTAGTTACTGGTTTTTTGCTTCCAGAACAAATATGGTATGCTGCTGCTGATCGAGCAATAGCTACTATTTATGCCATTCATCCTACTCCAGAGATAATTGCAGCGGAACTGGTTAAGAAATCTCTCAATTCTGTATTTAATTGCTGTGGAGGAGACGAGGTGCAATTTAATATTGACAGTGGTGGTTCCAACTTGCTTACCACAGTTCATGTGACCAAGCTCAATAGATTTTTATTTGTTGCAAGTCATGTAGCCATGAATCAATTAGTTTACATTGAATCTTATGTACGGAAGGTTCAGAAAGAAAAAGCAAAGAGAGACAGTATTTTGTCCAAGGACCAAAATTCTCAAGTTCCAGATTCAATTGCTGAAGCTCAAAAGGTGAAAGAATTGTTGAATATGTTACTGATTTTGTTTAATGGATCACTCTGATGTTTATCGGGAAAATCTAATATGGATCTTGTTTTTATTTTACTTCATTTCTTTCTTACAGGATAACAGTATCAATGCAGAGTTGGGTCTTTCAGCAGCTGATGATGCATTACTTGATACACTGTCTCATAAAGCAGAAAAAGAGATTGTTTCTGGTGGTTCTGCAGAGAAAAACTTAATTGGATATTGTGCATCATTTGTCTCAAAACTATGTAGAAATTTTAGTTTGATGCAAAAGGTAATTGCTTCATTTCATTCCATGGTGAATGCCATATAGATGTCTTTTAAATCCTAGTAGGCAAGAATATAGTTTGATTTTGTCCTCGACCTAATCCACCTTTTATTGTAATGCTGGCTGAAATATGCATCTGTATGATGTTTTTGACAATGACTGCATTGATTGACAACTAGTTCTTGTTTTCAACTGAAGATGTTTCTATTTACTTGTGTTATGAACATGAATGTCCAAGATGTTTCCATTTACTTGTTTTCATATGACATTTTAGAATCTACTTTTACACCTGGAATTTATATGCCTTGTTACTGTTCTTAGAAACATTCTCTGCTTATTTCACCTTAGTTTACAGGTATGAAAATTTAGATTTTCCTTCACTGCAACTGTTTTCTATTTAGTCTTCTTTTTCTTTCACTCCTGCAAGTTTTCAGCATTTAAAATTTGTCATGAGACTGACATGGCTCCTTTATATCTTCTAGCATCCTGAACTGCAGATTTCTGGGATGCTTGCCTTGTGTCGATTTATGGTAATTGACGCTGACTTCTGGTAAGCTTGATCCCTTGCATCTTTAGTTTTTGGTGAAGGGAACAGGATTAAATATTTCGTTATTTGGTTTCCCAGTGAAGCAAATCTCCAGCTTCTCTTCACCGTTGTGGAAAGTGCACCATCAGAAGTTGTTCGCTCAAATTGCACTATTGCTTTGGGGGACTTGACTGTACGTTTTCCTAATCTAGTAGAACCATGGACTGAAAACATGTATGCACGCCTAAGAGATCCATCCGTCTCTGTCAGAAAGAACTCAATATTGGTTCTTTCTCATCTTATACTGAATGACATGATGAAGGTACATTTGCTGGAAATTATCCATATTCTTAAAATTTATAGTTATTTGGTATCCAAACCTTAATCAAGTCCATTACTTGGTAGGTGAAAGGCTATATAAATGAAATGGCCATCTGCATTGAAGATGAAGATAAAAGGATATCAAATCTTGCCAAACTCTTCTTTCATGAGTTATCTAAGAAAGGTAATTTTTTGCCTCTTTGAGAGGGCCATTTTGTGTCTCTAGTAAGTTGTATGTGACAGCAGGAATTCGAATATTTGGTTTCTGTTGCAGGGTCAAATCCTATATATAATCTACTTCCAGATATTCTTGGCAAATTGTCCAGCCAGGACTTGGCAGGGGAATCTTTCTGCAATATCATGCAATTTTTGATTGGTTCCATTAAGAAGGTATTTTTTTCTTTTTTAAGTAGCTTGGTCACTGCTAGGAGTAGGATTTGTTTTGATCAATTTGAAAACTGTAAATTCTCTTTAGGACAAACAAATGGAATCTCTTGTTGAGAAGCTTTCCCACAGACTCAGTGGAGTTGCAGGTATGGTTCTTGGTTACAGTATAAAAATCTCTCTAGTGTTGACGTTTGCTGGATGGATCCTTTTTTTTTGTCTCCAAGTATTTCATAGCAAGCTTTAGAAAGATGAGACAGAGAGATTTTAACAAAATAGTCCAGCCATGGGGGTTTGTTTTCTCTTTAAAATTTTATTAATCAATCTACCCTCTCATATTTTCCTTGTTAACTGTGAACATGCATGACGAAAATTCAAGATAACTTCAATCAAGGATGTCCTTGTTTCATTTTTTATTTTTTAATTGTCTTTTGTGTTTCAAAAGTAATGACATGTGACTACTACCACAGAAGAGAAGCAATGGGAATGCCTTTCTTACTGCCTCTCTCAGCTGACATTTACTGAAAAGAGTATGAGGAAGTTGATGGAGTCACTTAAGATGTATGAACACATATTATCCAAGGACTCTGTGATGGATCATTTTAGAAGCATAATCAGCAAGGTATTATACATTATTTTGGCATCGTCAAGTCTGAAACAGCTCCTGTTATTTTCTTTCATTTCTGTAGGTCCCAGGGTTTATTACTTTCTGTTGTAACCCTTGGCCAATCAATGTCTAATGCATTTAACAACATATTCCTTGCTCTCTTGATTTTCATTCAGGGAAAGAAGTTTGCTAAACCAGAGCTTAAATCATGCCTTGAGGAGTTTGAGGAGAAGATTAATAAGCTGCACATCGAAAAGAAGGATCAAGAACTTACTGCAAATAATGCGCATGCCCATAAACAGAGAATTGAAAGCTTGGGGAACTATGCAGTAGCTAAAAATGTTGATGAAAGTGGGGATTCTGAAATCAGTGAAGGTAATCAAAAAATCATTTGGACTAATATGCAACTTTGTTTTGTTATGCTTTTACTTTCACCACACACCATTTTAGGATTCCTTTTGTGATTGCTCTGACAATGTTAGATGCAACGGAAGCCAGTTATTTTCATGCCGAGGTAGATACTCTTTATCATGTCACTGAGCTTCTAATTTGCTCCCTTTTGACTTAATATCCAAAAAAAAAAAAAACAGCTCTCTCTAACTTCTTAGTTCCAACGGACATAAGGTGTCAACATCAATGATGTGTGAATGGAAGGGTTGGATCTACAGATTTCTGTGCTATGGTTTCTTTTGGCAGAATACTAGAGAAGGAAACCTCTTTCTTTTTCCCATTTTTGCCTTCTGGTAATTTAGTTTGTAACAAGAGGTGTCAAAATACATTTGTCATCCTGAATGTGTCAAAATACAAGAATTTAAGTTGTTTATCAGGTCATTTGTTTCTGATTACAAATCTATCACATGGCTTCTATTTTCTGAAGATGGAACAGGTCACGAAGTATCTGACTCAGTGACTGAATATTCCGATTCAAAATCCAAAATTGTTGAGTCAAACTCCCACTCTCACCTTTCCAGTGAGGTGACAGAAGAGGAGTTGGATGAAGATGAAATTCAATCTCCTCTGGACAATACTAGAGGTGATAAGAGCAGTAGGGATCTCTATATCTGTGAATTCTAAAGCATCATTTGTCCTCTTAACATGTTTTTACCAATGAGTAGGTGCCACTAGATCCAGGCTCAAGAAAGCCAACAAAAAGAATCAAAACACTGAAAGATGTACCTCAACAAGAAGAAAAACCAGATCAACAAGAAGGTATTTGCTTCTCTCTGCTCCCTCACAAAATTGCATACAGCCATTGACATTTTTGTTCTTTGATGAATTGGAAAAAGAAACAGAAAGTGCAGTTTTGTCAATTGATATGCATCTTATTGGTGGTTTCTTATTTCTTGGATGTAATCATCTCTTTGAATTACCTAATGCCCTGAAACCCTTCCTGCTACAAGTGGGAATTAAGTCTAACTTTCAAGAAAAATCATGTTTCAAAATGTTCTTCTGAACGGAATGAAAAATCTCTTGCTTGGTGTCATGTGAGAACCCGTTTCTTTATGTTCATCTTTAGTTTTGCCTCCTGAATTTCTTTTGCCTTAAATTCACCAGCAAAGAAGTAACAAAATTTATGATTTCTGCAGGTAGATGGATAGAGGACAACAATTTGATTGAACTTCCAGCTCCATTCTTGAGTTATTGGCAGTGAAAGCAATCGATGCACTGCATTTTGTTCTATTGTATTGGCAAGTTCTTTCCCATGAACTTCCTCTCGTTTCTCCTTTTCCCTACCTTTCATTGCTTTTGTATATACTAACATAAAAATTTTTCAAGGGTATCAAGTATGAAGAAGGATGTTCGGCTATTCTGCATATTCCTTTGTAAAAGGACTCCCGGTCGTATCACTCAGCCGCACCCCTAACAAGCCCAATTAATAAAAATTATTCTCAATTAATAAAATATTTTCATAAGATCTTGATGTTTATTTTTTGGAAACAGAATATAACTTATATAGAAATATTACTAGTCATCAATTTAGAATAAAAGTGCTATAAAAAATCTATTGCAGGTAATATAAAATCTTCATTAAATAAATAAGTATTATGTCAAAATCGTTGTGACTTTAAAGATGATGTTTCAAAAGACTTGTCAGTTGAGATTTTCCCACTCTTTAGTCAAGTTAACATCAATTCAAGATTTCACATAAGATTTGTCAAGGAATTCATGTTTAGCTTAGAAGGAAAGCAAAGATAGTCATACATTCATTTTAAAAACACAATCACGAAGATTATAAAAGATAGATTTCTCACCAGCAAAGTAACAGGGACATCGTGGAGAATCAATATTGTTTTGACTGAATAGCAGGGAATTAATCTTCGATCTCCCATGTTGAGCCAACCATAGAGTTATGCAATATTTAAGAGGTATTTTGTGATATTATAGTTTCTTCCAATTAGTGTTTGTCAAACCAAATTGTTTATGGAGGAAATTATAAGCAGTTTTAGAAGAGAAAACATCCTCTCTTGTGCCCGACCATTTCGGTGGGTTATCAACATTTACTTTAATAAAAACAAGTTGTAATTTCTGAAATTGCAACTGATCTAATTTCTAACCTGTATCATCTTGAAAATAATTAGCTACTTTTTTTGGTTAGTTCAGCCGAGGAAACATTCTGTAAAGCAATTTAATGAAGTTTGGAATTCATCAGCCATTTATCTTTCCAGAAGTTCACAGATTGTCCATTCCAAATTCTTCATAAGGAACACTGAACCATGAAGAATACCTATCCGAACTTGAGAGATGGGTTCCAGCCAGCTCAATGGACTTCCATACTAAGCAAATAACAGTCTTGCCAACTCAACTTTGCCAAAAGAATTTGCTTATTACCTTGTAAAGCTTTGAAGCCTAAACCTCCGGAAGCTTTGTTCTGACAAATCACTTGCCAATTGAGTGTATGGAGTTTCCGCATGCAATAGGCAGGTATAGTATATCAAATTAAAAAATAAAAGTATTTTAATATTCTAAAAATTATTCATATCTCATTTTAATAGAAATACTCCTTCTGTCCGAAAATGAATGTTTCATATTTCATTCTGGATTGTACGGAATTAAATGTTCCATTTTCTAAAGTAGTAAAAGTTTTATTAAGAAAATTAATAATGCAATGTATTAATAAACTAAGTCAAATTGAAATATTCAATTCCGGATGAAGGGAGCGATATAATATGTGAAAAGAAATTCAATGTGAGAACATTGTTAAAAGTGTAATTTACTTTATTAATAAAATTTGTTGCTCAAATTAATTCACTTTTTCAATTTGTTTTCAATGAGAGAACTACTAGGAATTAGGAAATAGTACTGACTGACTTAATTTTTCTCATTATTTTGAGAAATAGTCTCAATAACATAAAAAGCAAAGTGGATTCTTATATTCTTTTCTTAATAAAATTCTTGTTAAAATTTAAAGTACAACTACAAAAATATATATATATATATATATATATTTCCAAAATCATACTTAATCAGATGTCTTCTTCAATTAATCTTTTCAAACATTTTAAATGCTAATTTCTTATATATAAAGTTTTTCATTAATAAAAAAGAGTATGAGCAATTATTGGTAAAATAAATATTTTCTCCCTTTTAATATCTACTTTATCTCGAGTTCAAATTCCATCAATATCATTAGCAGAATGTCGATATGGTTTTTTAAAAAAAACCTACTTTATTTTAATGCTTTTAAAAGAATTATTTTTGAATATTTAAAATATGCATAACAGTTTTAAATTATTTTTATTGCGAATAGGAATATTAAGTGATTTTATTTAGTGCCAAAAATAAGATCTCCTTAACTCACGATCAATGAAGTTGAATTAGGATACTTATTCATTCTTAATTGAATATTTCAATGAATTAGTCTATTTTTAACATTATATTAATACTCCTTTATTTAAAATTAAATATCTTATTTTGTTTTGTACAAACTATCAAAGCACATTGCTTATTTTTAATATGGGTTGCTCTTAGTAAATTAGTTACATACCAATCATGTGAATACATACGAGTTTTATACATCATCCTTTAAGTTTTAAAGAAAAAATTCAAAATTAAAATAAAAATTTTTAATTTTTGGGATTAATATTACTCTTTCATTTTGAAATTGAATGATTGAAAACAATATGATTTAATTCATTTTTAAATTATAATGTCAAATTTTTTTAATAAATTTTATTTAATTCAAAAAATGTGAAATTAAATTTTAAACTATTCAAATTGAAACCGGGACATTTAATTCAAAAAGTATTATTATTTTTTTTTTAATTTTTCATCAATGAGAATCTGACTGGATTAAACTGTGAAATGACGACAAAATAGCAAAACGGCATATTAAATGCTTAATTTGACGTCTGTATTTGAGATTTCTTGTTTGTCTATGTGAGTTGTTGAAGAATAATTAAGCAGCTTCTTGCGGCAGTGGGCAGTCCAGATTGATAAGAAAAGAGAAATGGCTTCTGCATGTTCTTCTGCTACTCTGTCTCTACGATCAATTCTCAGCTTTCTTTCCGCTGACCCAAATGTAAGTTTTTCTTAACTATAGCTCTGCTGTGTATTTTCTCCTTGCGCAAACTCCAGAATGCCATATGATGAACATATGTTTCTTTTCCGAGAAAAAAATTAGTTACCCAGAAGGAACAAATAATATACCGTAATTTGGGAGAACTGAATGATTGGATGATTACAGGCTTCTGGTTAAATTGGAGTTTCGGAAATGTGCGAAAGGTTTGAACTTTATTAGGAAATTTAGAGTTGGCGAGAAGGGATTTTGTTGTGTTAATCCAATTCAGGTGAAAGCAAATAAAGCCCGAGGGTTTAAACTTCAATGATTAGATAAACAGCCTAACTTACCTTTAATGCGCGCTCGTTTCTGAGTTGCATTTGGCCAGAGGAGTTACACGGTTGTAACAAAGAAAACCCAAAGAACTTAAGCAATTCTTTATTATTTTCTTTTCCCGTTCCTTTTGTTTCATTGACAGCAAAGCAGAATTACAGGGCAAGAAAGAAGATTGTTGGATTTCTTTTCAAGAAAATTAGACCCAACTTAGGCTTAAACAAAAATTTGAGTAAGTTCATAAATTTTCCCCTTTTTTTCCTCTTCCTCTGAAACAGAGAATTTCACTCTTCTTTTTCTTAACTTTCATACTCATTTTGTAAAAGGATCCTAAATATCCTTTGATTAAAATTATGTTGATTTTCAGGGTTCAGTGACTGGAAATCTGCCTTTGAGTTTTGGGAGTAAAAATTTAGTGTTCTCGAAGGGGTATTATTCCTTGAGATTGAAGAGATCTGAACTGAATTGTATGAGAGACAAGGACATGGATGTCAGCGTATCAGCCTTAGTGGATGCTGTCACTGAATCTCAAGGCATGACAGACTTAGATGGTTTGTGTAGTTCTCTATTTAATGACATTTTTTTAAAAAAAATCCTTCTATAGTAATTTTTTAAGTGTTAATAGCAATTTTTTAAATGATGGCAGCTTTGGACTTAAAAGATGAGCCAAGTGTCTCAACACTGTTGTTGAACTTTGCTAATGAGTTTGACCCTTATGGGGCATTAAGTACACCTCTGTATCAGACAGCAACTTTCAAGCAGGTACCTGTATACAGCAGTTGACAATTTTAATCTGTTCCATTTAGGTAATAAGCAATGCAAGGCTGTGGAGCCACCGGTGCATTGTGTTTTTCTTTATTCTTATGGTTGTGAAAGGAGACAAAGGAAACCTGTATTTTTTCTGATTTGCAGGTCAGAAGTAGCTTCTTCCCGAACAATGGTTAAAACTTCTCACACCTAGGACTCCCAGTAGTGCCCCCCACTCTGTATAATTGTTTGTGTTCCAGTATTTCAGAATATTATTCCTGAACAATTTGGAAATTCCATTTCTTGCAAGCATACTTTAATGCCTTTGTTACAAATGTAACCTTTTTAACTGATATACGAACTTCTATTTTGCCCTCTTATGAAGCCATCAGCCACAGAAAATGGCCCCTATGATTATACGAGAAGCGGAAATCCAACAAGGGATGTGTTGGAAAGGTCTTTTACGTTCTTTTTTGTGACTGATATTATTAAATAGTTATGTGGATATTTACAGTTATCTTTTACTTTCTTCATACTCAGTCTCTTGGCAAAGCTTGACAAAGCAGATCGAGCATTATGCTTTACCAGTGGAATGGCTGCGTTGTCAGCTGTAACTCATCTTGTGGGAACTGGTACACTTTATTTCTTCTTTGCACACAATCATCACTGTCTTAGTGAAGAAACTTATACCTTATTCGTTCCATGCCAAATGAACTGCAGTATGTTTACCTGTCAGTGAATCCTGTTGTCCTTTGGAGGTTTCCTTTGTGTTATATTTATAAACATTGTTACGAACTGTCCATTGCTTAATTGGTTATTGGAGTCTAGACTTTAAAAAATTCTTATTCTACAGTTATGCCTCAATCTAATAACAGGGGCGGAGATTGTAGCTGGAGATGATATGTATGGTGGCTCTGATCGATTGTTGTCACAAGTAATTCCAAAGACAGGAATTGTGGTTAAGTGAGTATCTTCTTGAAATAAGCTGTCTTCTGCAAATTCAATAAAAAATTTCTGATTATTTTGGGTGTGCAGGCGAGTGGACACAACAAACTTGAAAGAGGTTGCATCGGCTATTGGTCCCTGGACAAAACTTGTCTGGCTGGAAAGCCCAACTAATCCTCGTCAACAAATATCTGATATTCGTGTGGGTCATTTTTGTGCCTAGATATCATTTACATATGGTTTTCTTTTCAATTTAAATAGTTTCATTTTAACCATTCTAGACTAACCAGTGGTGTGCTGTTTTTCCAATCGCTTTTCATCTTCTGATTTGTATCCAGAAAATAGCTGAGATCGCTCATACTCATGGGGCTATTGTATTGGTGGACAACAGCATTATGTCCCCTGTCTTATCTCAACCTTTGGAGCTTGGAGCAGGTTCTGAATGCTGTTTCTTGAATATGAAAATACAATATTATTTGGTAGAATGACTAACCATTTTTTCTGTTGCTTTCTCAGATATTGTGATGCACTCAGCTACTAAATTTATAGCAGGTCACAGTGATTTAATGGCAGGTGTGCTTGCTATTAAAGGAGAAAGGTTATGCTCATTTGTGACTATAAGAAAAGTTCTTTCTTTTTCTGTGTTATTATATCAAATAAAAACTTGTACTAGGCTACAAGCTATGCATTGAAATTGTGTGTTTTGCTATTCCTTCGTTAACCCTACAAGATATATATATATATATGTTTACATCCATTTGAACTATTTTCTATCCACAATTGGAATATTGGTAATGAACCTAAGGTTCTAATCCAATATTTTCCTTTTTTAGTAGTATGATGACTCAAGAGTCTTTTGACTCTAGAATAGAATTTAGGATATTCAAATCAGAGATACGTATCACAATTCTGAGAAGGTTAATGAATATTTTCCTAATTTTGAAGAAGTAAAAGGTGGTTATTTGTTTTGCTTCGCCTTCTTTTTAGTGAAGTTAAGATCAGTAATGTATGTAAATTGTCTTTTTTGTCCTATAGATGCTGTGAGTAAATTGCTACAGAGAATAATGTTTTCCTACATTGGTTGAGCCAGATATGTGTATGGTATACTCCATTCTCTTGGCAAGTGCTAACATGAAATGTGCATTTGTTGTTGTTGACCAGCTTGGCAAAGGACCTTTATTTTCTACAGAATGCAGAAGGCTCAGGATTAGCTCCATTTGACTGTTGGCTTTGTCTAAGAGGCATAAAGACCATGGCTTTGCGGGTTGAGAAGCAACAGGTTATCCTCTAGATTTGTGTTGCATTAGAGGGTGAACTGTTTGGGCTCTTTATTAGTCTGTTACACTTTTTCCTTGCCCTCCTTATCTGGTGGTTAGTTCACTATTTCAAACATGTTAGATTTTTTACTCTGCAGAGGTAAGTTATTAATCATAATGCTCAGTACTCAACATATTATATCAGTGAATTTCTGGCCTTCAGTTATCAATTTTGCATCCCATGCCGGATATGCAGAGTAATATGCTCTCCAGAAGTTTTTTGATATCATTATAGTTAAATTCATACTACCTGCTAAAGGGTATTACTAAGATTAAGTGATGTACCACAGTGACCTCCTCTCTTCGCCAATCCTCCTAAGAGAGATTCACTCTTTTATGCTTCCCGTGTAATTGAACTTTGCTCTTTCTAGCTTCTTCCATCATTTGTTGAGTGTTGGAGGGGTACTTCTGGGATAGCAGTAAATCACTCTGAAATCATTTAAATGACATATCCCTCTCTGCCAGCTACATCTTTCACTTAAATGACTTGAATAATAGTTTTTATTTTTGCCAGGATAATGCCCAGAAAATAGCGGAGTTTCTGTCTACCCATCCTCGTGTGAAGAAGGTTAACTATGCTGGTCTTAAAGGTCACCCGGGCCATGAATTACACTATTCTCAGGTACTGCCGTAAGATGGAAAATCTGTACAAAACCAAAAGCAATACCAGATACTTTCTTTTACTACTCCTTCCTGTCCGGAAATTCACTTCAATTCACCTGCTTACAGGCCAAGGGTGCAGGGGCTGTTCTCAGTTTCCTGACAGGGTCACTGGCACTATCTAAGCACGTAGCCGAGACTACAAAGTACTTCAGCATTACCGTCAGTTTCGGTAAAAATCTTTTCTCAAAATTTGGAGAGATTATTGCTTTATGTTGCATTGAATTTGATCAGCATTCTTTTGATAAGTAGCATGTGGTGTGTGGTTCTTCTTAATGTCTCTATTTAATTGCAATAATGATGCACACTTATTCTCATCCTAACTTTACATCCAAATTGACAGGAAGTGTCAAGTCCCTTATCAGCTTGCCCTGCTTCATGTCCCATGCAAGCATACCTGCAGCTGTTCGCGAGGCTAGGGGTCTATCTGAGGACCTTGTTCGCATTTCTGTTGGAATTGAAGATGTGAACGATTTGATAGCTGATCTAGACAAGGCACTTAGAACTGGACCCGCTACCTGACCAACCCCTCCTCACCGTATCTCAGAAAAATGAAGATCACTAGCAGCATTAGTTTAAAAGTCTCTAAATCTTGTATCCCATTTCATATAGCATATATCATAGGAAGCATAATGGCGTGAGGTTTAGGGTTTGCTCTGAATAAATAGTTGCTCAGCTCAGATGTTATATAGTGTGTTGTATTGCTATTGCTTTTTGTGACAGCTCTTTAGTTGTATTTTCTTCTTTCACAAAAAACCAGGAGAATGAACGAGAGCAATTTGAACCAAAGAAAGTATAGATGAAGTGCTAAACTGAGACGATGGAGGGAATATAAAAGAGATTGTAGATTAACAGATGAAATCACCCTCGGAAGGTGCGATGGAATACAGAGTTAGTGCTAGATGAAGTGCTAAACTGAGACGATGGAGGGAATACAAAAGAGATTGTAGATTAACAGATGAAATCACCCTCGGAAGGTGAGATGGAATACAGAGTTAGTGCTAACGGAACTTCTGTAATTCCTTTCATAAAGTTGAATGAATGGCCACCACCTGTTACCATGTCAAAGGCTTTGCTCGGAATTGACTACTAGATTACAAAAGAGTTAACAAAGTTACGAAGTATTAAATGCTTCTGAGAAAAATGAAGTTGCCAAAAAAAGGTTACTATTTCACAAAATAATTAAATAAGATGTTAGCAATACATTGTCAAATCTTCTTGTCGTTCAAATTCTAATCAGGAGTGCAGAACTTCTTCGCTCCATCATTTTTGTTTATTTTCCTTCTAAATTTCTATGCAATCAAAAGCTCATCTAGGCCAATGAAACATAATCCTATCAAAGGTTTTACCACACTTGTACATAACCATATCACTGTTAGATTTCTACGGCAATCCTATTTAGAATGAAACATCCAAAATGCCGACCGAAACCCCACCTTTTCTTCAATGTTTACAACCACTTCCTACAATCAGAGGCCTTTGTCAGCAGCACAAGTCAGCAATATTACTGCTTCATCACACAAGAAGACCTACTACTATAAAATTCTGAAATGTCTTTGCTTCAAGAAACTATGTACACAATCTTCTGGTCTACGGAACTGGGCCTACATAGAAAAACACAGGAAAAAAGGTATATTTTAGATTAGTCAAAAGCAACTCTTATAGTACCACCCAAAGGACACCACTTTCTAGATTGCCAAATAAGAGAGAAACAAATAAGTGCCAATTGTGGGATACAGATACAGAGCAGCCTCATGAAGATGCTGGCTATGCAAATGTTTGCTTAGCCTAAAGCACTCACAAGCAGCAGGTGCATTCCAGCACTGATTAGGTTGGTGTTATTATTTCTTTTTGAAAAGCAAATGGTAAGTAACCACCCAAACATGGTGAACATCTACAGACCCCAAAATTATCAAATTTGAGTTATGAAGTAATGAACTGCACAATTTGTCACAACATCCAAAATCAGTCCTTTTTATAGAGACAAAGTCCATTTGCACCTTGTGCTCAAGAATTAGCACAACATTACAGGTTTTTGCAAGGCCATTGTTTTTTTGCGATTTTGACTAATTCAGAACCATAAGGCATATTATAAACCTCGTCAATATAAGGTATGACCTCCTATAAGGCAGCATATTCATCGGTTTTCACCTACGCTATCAAAATGCTAACTCAAAAGACATAAAACTAACCTTGATCTCCCTTTACATGGGGATCCTGGAAGTTAGGATTTGCTGCTAGGAAGGGTGACCTGGAGTAGCTCTCAAGTATATCTGTACATGACAATGTTCAAGAGTAAATATCTGTACACAACAATGTTCAATAAATCCTGATGTATGGAAAAGGGGATATACAATCCACAACCTTACTAGTGGAGTAATAAATGTGTGAATTGATCCCTCCAATTCAAAAAATGACTCACTTTTTTTAAATATAAAAAAGAGATAATTATATTCATGTTATGGCCAAAAGAACAATCACATTGGTACAGCATACAAATGTAGAGCATTCAAGCATCTGCTTGAGGGATTCAATGTGTGTGTTTGTGGAAATGAGAGAGACAGTGAGAGAGAGAACCAGTGCTACTAGAGAAATCTGCTGTCAAGTCTGACAGACTGAAGTTTCGAGGTATCTGGCCTAAGAATCCAAATGAAGGAGTATCTGCATCCAAAATGGCCTCATTCAATGGTTGAGAGTTGGACTCCACACTACCGAACGATGAAACAGTTGCATCCCTAATTGTAGGTCGAGGATCTAGGACGGTGCCATCAGCACTGAACATAAAAGCAGTAGTTCCTATGTAATCGGTTTCAGGTTTGACCATTACACCATTCATTCCTTGCACCATTCCCATATTTGAGCTCTGAGCCAATAGCATGTTTGGTGCTGCATCAATCCTACGGGCATGCACAGACATATCAATGTTGCTTTGCATGCATGGCTGCATTGAGGACCCACCATTGTTATATGCAGGTAAATTAGCACCAACGTCTTGGGGCATTGTTTCTGCTTTTATAGGGGCACCATTATGCTCAGATGCATGACATCCTACATTGTGGTGCACTGTCAAAATATGTACCCGTTAATACCTATAGCTGATACTTATATAAAATAGTATTACCAGTCAACTTATTACTTGGATATTGCGGAAAATCACAATACTAGGCAGAAAGAAGCACAGGTGATGAACACAATGAGGAAACTTTATTAGACTGAAACACTAAATCAAGAAGGAAACAGATGAGCAGAAGGCAACAGTTAAGAGGAGAGCAAGCTATGCTAGATAAGTTGAAAAGTACATGCATTTACAATATATGAATATATGCCATGTGCACAAATGGAATTTACTCAAGAATCAAGCTTCGGTAACACAACTGGGCAAAATATCAAACAATGTCTATAATTACACATAAAGTCTACTTGGAACCGGCTAGACTGAGACTTGGAGAAAGAGAAAGCTACATCCATATAATACACACTGCCAATCAATTTTAGTTTCGGATTCAAGAAAAAATCCAGTTCTTTTTCACAGAAGAAGAATGTAGAAGGAATATCCAGACAGGAAAGAAAGGCTTTGCCAATTAATTGTATTAGATACTGAGATTCAAATGAACACAGCATATTCAACAATTCTGGGAACATAGGGTAGAATATTTATGAAAATATAATCTTATTCATTGATGAAGCATAAATTCCTTACATAACTGATGATCCTCTGTGATCACTGAACTACCCAGAAATACAGATAGAATGCCTTGAGTTGCATGCTTTTCCAAATCAGACGTGCGTGGCATTGGACCAGACTCACCGAGAAAAGTAATGAATCCAAACACCCACCGTGCACCTCTAAGTTCTAGGATAAGGTTTCAATTCAAATTGATTATCCCTCTTTATTTCTTTCAGTCAAATTCTCCCACTTTCAGGTAAAAGATTAATCTGTTTTTCAAGTTTTACAAGGGAAGAAAGCTAACGAGAATCATAGATTCATAGGAGAGAGAATTATTTATGTGGAATTTAATTAAAGTGAACAAAATAAAAGAAAGAGCCTCGTGGACCATCAAGAACATGAGGAGTCAATAGAGAGATTAAGGATGAAAAATCAAGCATTGATGGGAGTGTATAATTCTTTTTCCAAATAATTCTTCCATATAACAATGATATATGGACAGGAACTGTATCCTTTCAGAGAAATAGAAAACATGTCAAATTCCCCCTTGACATAATCTTGTGGCAATACAGGTCAGAACTACAAAAAACATTCTAGAAGAAATTCTTACTTGACGGAATTTGTGATCCATTGGACAGAGGGACCGAAGCAATTCCAGTAGGACATATTTGACGCGTAAGCTCAGCCTGTTGTTCCAGCAGTTGGTTAAATTTGATAATCTGGTCCTTCACAATCAATCTCAAACGATATGCCCTAAAAAATTCCTGGTTTTCCTCCTCAAGCTTTTGCCACACTGGATCACAATCTATACGTTATACTCAAGAAATTCAATAAGGGAAAAAGTGTTATATTAGTATGACCTAGAGCATGGAATTATCTTATGAATAAATATTCCCATATTCTTAATTGTTTATTGAAAGATATTATTTTTGAGTAAGAATTAACGTGATATTATCTCTTTGTATAAACAATTTAAATAGGTGTTCCTATTCAGGCTATCAGTTCAGTCATTTTGCCCCACAGGAAAACCATGGCAGTCAAAATGCGTGTAATTTTTAGCTTTTCAAATTACAATTATAATTACAATCAGGTTCTCCTTAATTTGCCTAACACTCTTCACTGTTCTATATCTTGAAACAGTATCACGTTCCAATTCACATGACCATAAAATATTGAGTGAATCTGAATCACCAAAGAAGTTTGATCATCCCACTTAAAATGAATTCTATGTATTCCTTTGGTGAACACAAGGCAGCGGAACAGTAATGTCAGCCAAGAGCTTATTTTAGATGAGATATTTCAAATTAGATGAAGAGATTCTCTACCTTTGACTCCAGACAAGAACTATATAGAAAATGAGAAATTTTAAATGAAAGTCTCTAATAACAGTCAAACCAATTAAAACTGATAAAAGACACCAGAAAATATCTGATAGAAAAACGACCACCAAAAAGGGGAAAAAAATGTTATAGAAAAACATTTAAGTGCACAAAACACTATGTCATAAAGAGACATCTTGCATGGGTCCCAGAGTATAAGTACAAGATTTTCCAGAATAATTACACTAATAAGAGAAACTAAATAATAAACTAAAAGCTCAAGGATTTTTTTCTAAGCAACAACACTAGAAAAACACAGAGGCACGTCCTGTAATAACATCTAACTTCAGGAGTATTGCAGGTTTTGAAATCTTATGTCATATATATAATAATCTACATATAATACAGGCATATATGTCATATATATATAATAAACTGTTAAGTGTAATACAGGCAACCTTACAAGGGAAACTTCTTTATGTAAGTTATCAGCAGCTTTCCTTCTAAAATAAGGTATAACGATAGATCATTAATATTCATGATCTTTTCAATGTGTTGCTGGAGTAAGAATGAAAGCAAGAATGGTGGGGAATTTCAAGTAGATCAATTAACAGACAGCACAGGCACATTATCAAATTATTCATCCATCACGTAGATGTGCTTACCTAGTTCAGTAAAACCAGGTTCAATCTTAGCCTGATGTAGAAGAGTGCTTACAACTTCCTTCTGGCTCATGTAGAGCTGAAGACATCTTTCTATAAGATTTTGTACCTGAAATTGGAGGACAAATAAGGTAAAAAATTATTAGACTTCTTAGATAAGGCATGACAGATACCAAGTGGGAAACACTATACAGTTTATGTGCATAAAAATCACATGATCAGAATTTAAATGTGCTTCTATAAATACAAAAACATTTTTACAATGCAAAGAATGCATAAAGTTTAAGGAGAACTTCAGCCAACATCCATGCATTTAGAATTTAAATAAATGAGGCAACCCACCTTCAAAAGTGTCTTTCAAGGAAGTTGGATTTGTAAAAATATGTTCAGTTAAGTACATCAAGATCTAACAACAAAATTTGCTGCTTACCCCTGTTTACTTGCAACTGTGGCAAAAAAAAATTTATATGTTGAAATTGCACATTCTCTCCATTTGTTCCTATGTATAAAAATTGATTTGATTTATTCATTAAGCATTTTGAGAACTAGAATGATTGAGTCTAGACAGAGGAATTCCACATTTTATGCCTTTGTGCTATAATATTCAGTCTTAAATTAAACTTGAATTTTTTTCAGGGGAAGGCTAAAACTAACCTATTCAAGATAGTTAGATTGGAAGCCTTTTGAACTTTCTTAGATGACAATGTCAGTATAATTTCACAATGATGAAAAATCATGATAACAGGCTAATGAAAATTTTAAGCCATCTAATAAAGGCATCTAAGAGAGTGTGAATCTATAGATTATTCTCCTACCAGCTTAATACATTATGAAACTGAAATAGAAGTTCCTTAAATGATTACAAATCCAAAAATATTTGGAAAAGTATTTTCCTCCATCTTTCATTTGGTTGCATCACCTCAAAGGCAACCTTTAAATGCAGACCAAAATTGTATTTGTTACTTCTGCTGGGATTTCAATTAGACATTGAGACACAAAGAAAAAGATACGCAGCTTCAACTTTCAATATTTCCCTTATTTGTTGAGTTTGTTTGAAGACGAAGGGGCAATGATTTCGCCCATCAGGCCATGCTCTAATAACCTATATAAGAAAACACTAAAAATATAAAACCTTGACAGCTTACCAACTGTATATCTTGTCGTGAAACCTTTCTAACTTCTCCACTGGACATTGTTCAATTTTCCAGCTTGACAGACACGTATAAAAGATCTAAACAGTGACCACTTTTCATCCGCCAGTATTCAGCAAACCAATTTCTGCTTTAAAATTGCTCAAGCAAAACTAGATGTGCATGTAACGTTCTCTTCATGTAAATTTTGCACCTAATCAAGCAAGTTCAAGCATAAGAACAGACTAAATTCGAGGTAGACGGATTTTGTTCACTGTAGCTTTACAGACAAATGCATGCATTGCCATTGCTTTTATAAAATAAAAAATGAGGATTCACGTAAGAAAGTCAAGCTCTTCAAACTTCTGTGACACTTCAACACTCACAAGAAAATGGAAATGGCCCCATGTTTCAACTCTTCATAGTTTAGAACAGACCAAAGTATTTCCAACAAAATAAATATATAGATTCAACTTTTCAAGTATTGCAATGCTCATGGAAATCTTTTTATGATTAATGATCATAAACTTTATATTTGCTGCTTTAACTTTCAATTTTTTTGTCTCCAGCCCTAAAATGCTGGAAAATGTCCACATCTTTCGTAAAGAGTCAATGCAGTTGCTCAGTCTTTCATTCACCTTTCAGTTCATAATTACAACTTATGCCCCAAATAACCACTTAAGATGGAAAGTGACTTCCTGAATTTCCTTTTTACAATGTTTTCTCTCTTTTTCCTCTTCTTATTTATAGGGTCAGTGGCCACTCCCTGGTTCTCTTTTCCACTTCAGGAGATACAAATTTGTAGAAAAGTAGAGGTTGAATAATTTGATGAACATACGGGCAAGCAGAACATATGCTTAACCATCAATTGATCAACATAAACAACAAATTGACCACCACCAAATTATCTCATCAAAAATAAGCTCTGAACTACAGTTCAAACATATTATAATTAATTCAAGTGTTTGTTTGTGGGAGTTTAGCAGGGAAGCAGCAAAACATATAGAATCTGAATAGTTAATGAGTCACAGAATTAAGCACCACCCGCTTACCACAGAAGGAGTTTCTAAAATAGTAAGGCAATCACCATACCAGTAACATCAATGAAACTCTGGATCGCAACAGGTAATCAAATAAATTCCAACAATAGTTACATAAATAAACCCTAGAATCACTAGACCTAAATTCTCGTGAAAAAAAAAAACACCAAAATCACAACGATAACTCGTATGAATTGAGGCATGCACACGTTACACATACATATCCAGAGATATATGAATACATAAATTCAATAATTTTCTAACGTAATAAAACATCTGAAGTAAGATTCTGAATAAAAAGATGGCCTTCAAAGTTACCACAGGGGATTGGATTAGAAAAGCCTCTGACCGTTTTTTTTGTGTTTTTTTTTTTTTTCTTTCTCTTTCTTGACAAAGAATTTTTTGGTTAGGGAATTTTATTTTTTAATAATAAAGCAGAGAGGAAGTGATGACGGATGGGCGTGCAAAGCTACTTTAAATATTTCATGAATTATGGAATATATCCAAATCATTGAAACCAAATAATGGGCTTTTCTTCTATAATTAGATTGATTTCTATTGGGCTCGAGGAGCCCAATTCAACTTTTTCCATGCACTTTTGAACCTTTTAAAACATCTTTATATATATAAATACCGTTACGTAATACACAAATTCATATATTATTGATGGAAAATATAATTATAATCTTTTATAATGTCAATTTTTTTCAATCTATATATCTTACAGTGTCTTGACTTTCTCTTTACGGATTAAATTTTTTTTGTCAATAGTACACGGATTAGTAGGCAACATAATCTATAGAAATATTCATATACATATAAATATATATATATATATATTTATATACATATACTGATTTGCTAGGACGTACTACGGAGCGCGCCTTAATGCCTGTTCCATCCGTTACCGTAATGGAATTCTTGCTCCGCTTGGTTGACTGCATGAGTGCTATAACAACAATTCTGTTACGGTAACGATTGGAGCCCGCCTTAGCAAAACCATATAAATATAAATATATATATATATATTTGTTAAGGCGCGCTCCAACCGTTACCGTAACAAAATATTTACTCCGCTTGGTTGGCTGCATGAGCACCGTAGCAAAAATTTCATTACGGTAACGGTTGGTGCGCGCATTAAGGCATGCTTCGAAGCGCACCTTAGCAAAACTA
>JAOXNR010000001.1:12345685-12358769 GCA_028571225.1 Parsonsia alboflavescens | reverse complement strand
CAAAAAAGAAAAAAGATTAGTATCATGGACTGACTAATTTAAATAGTCTGACTGTTAAGTCCAATGGGCATCCATGTCATTTTCTGCATATGATTAGAACAGGAAACAAACCAAAAAGATTTTATTTGATATACCAATTTTATTCTTTTCCTGAGAATATAATATCAAAGGTATAGCGACAACGAAATACTTTCAATCTTAATGCTTGTGATTTTTATTTTAAATTTTCAATTACAACTTAGTATTGGAATCTGGACCGGTAAAAAAGTATATTCATTTGTTCTCTAATCAACATATTATGAGCATCCTTTTTTTAATGTAATTTTGTTTTATTATATTCTTTATAATTAGTATATTTCGTACTAATACTTTGCCGAAAGACCAAAAGAAAGAATATCTATATATAAATGTTATTTCTAATGCGACGGTATAATAATTAATTTGATCGCATTTCGACATTCCGCCTATTTAGAATGATATTGATGAGATTCAAAATCAATATTTATAATCTGTGCTCTTGCAACTCCATCCACTTAAATGTTCTCGAATAGACGATTTTGATAAGAAATTGAAATAGATGAAAAAAAAAATTTTGAAAAAAAAAGAAAAAAAAAAGTGGAAGAGATGGGACCTTGAAAAAGAAATTAAACAAGGCACCTCACTTTCACATGGTTTGTCACGCAAACGTGAATATTGCCATCTCCGGGCCCCTAGGCAATATATTCCAGGATTTGCTGGGAATTGGTCCCCCCATGTCCTTATTTTGTATCATCCCCTCGCCTTTTTCACCCTTTTTTTCAGATTTTCTCATAGACCACCAAAAAAAAGAAAAGAAAAAACCTCTGCAATTCTTAGGCTTTAATGCAATTTGATAAAAACAAGAAACAAGACAAGAACTCCTTCTTTGTCTTCCTTTCCTACAGTTTAAGATGCAAAACCAGTTTTTTTTTTTTTATTTAATCATTTAAATGAATGCAGAGACACATTTGGAGACTTGCACATAAATTAAAAATAATTTGGTGAATGCCTGCATTTTTCTTATTCGAATAGAGATATAAGCCTTTAATTGTATGAGTCATAAATAATATATAAATATTTAAGGTTGTTTACCGAAGTTGTTTCGAAAAAAACGTATTCTTCGCTTATAAATAATTTGATCATATCTAATTATGGTTTCATTTATAAATATTTTAAAAAAAATAAAAAAATATATATAAATACATAAATTGAAGAGTTTCTAAGTAAATATTATCTATTTCTTAGTTATGAATATCACTTTTTAGACAAAAAATTAATAATTTTATAGAAAAATAAAAGAGTTAAATTAAACTTTTAAAATTAACAGAAAAATAAGAAAAATGTTGGAAATTGTGAATGAGGCAATGGTAAATTTGTAAAAACTTCTATTGTTAAAACATTCAATATTTTATTTAAAAGAACTTAAAAGTATTATTTATTTATCATATTTTTGTGGTAGTTATAGTTTTTTTTTCTCTCTCCATTGATTTAAAATAATATTATATATTGCCTATATCTTCTATAATTCAGGAGGAATAAAACTTGTTTGCCTGAGTAGTTCATGGTGAAGCATACATAATGCGGGTTGTGAGTTCGACTTGATCTCCCTTCATAGTCTAGACATGGTTGTAAATATTATTAAATTCAAAAGTTTTATATATGATATTTGATTTCACAAAAGAAGATCCTTACGAAAAGGATTATTCTATAAATTTTATAAAAAAAAAAAAAGGGAATTTATATATGATATTTGATTTCACAAGAAGAAGAAGCTTATAAAAGGATTGTTCAATAAAATTTTCAAAGGAAATGAAAAGTTTTAAATATTTTTATGTAAGAGTTGATTTCACAAAAATTCAACAAAGATAATTTTAATATAGAAATTTCAAAAGTCATTTAACCTATTTCCTCGAAATCATGTACACGACTATTTTAGAGAATTC
The DNA here is from genome assembly GCA_028571225.1 of Parsonsia alboflavescens. Taxonomy (NCBI): domain Eukaryota; kingdom Viridiplantae; phylum Streptophyta; class Magnoliopsida; order Gentianales; family Apocynaceae; genus Parsonsia; species Parsonsia alboflavescens. The sequence goes on along the minus strand of JAOXNR010000001.1, from coordinate 12,356,808 downwards.
TAGTGACCTTATATGGTATTTTCTGATGAGATGCTTTTGTTTTTATATATTAAAAATAATAATTAGATGGTTTTAATTAGTATTCTCTCAATCGTTATTTATAAGTTACCAGCCATCAAGAAAATACCTAATAAACTAATAACAACGATTTATATGTAGTGACAAAAAAAGTTAATTCAAATGATTTATACATAGTGACAAATGAAGTAGTTTAAAAGACTTGAGTACCTTTTTTGGATTTAAAAACAAAAACAAAACAAAAAAAAAATTACTAGTTTCAAAAGGTAAAATCAATGACAATTTTTGTTTTGTTTTGTTTTTTTTTTTTGGGGGTGGGGGGAGGATGAACCTTTGACGTTTAATTGGACAGATAATTTAAGACAAATAAAATCTAAGAGAAAATTTCTTTTCCTAAGTATTAATTTCAATTCAATTGATTGTTATCTCCCACTTGCATTTGTACCATACAAAATTACAAGTTGGTAATGAACGCACCTTTTTTAACTTACCCGGATTCCGTATCTATTTAATTATCATGTTGGGAGGGAGGCCCCAATTTAGGAATTGGAAGGAGGAAAAAAAAATTGTTTTATAAAAAAATTATAAATTAAATTTCTTCGGGTTACTAACCAATCACTACTGTATAATCTTAATCTATGCCATGGGTCAAAATGTTGTAATTGAAAGAATAAGAGTGGTCAAGTTGTTCAATTTGATTTAAAAATTTTGAAAAGTCAAAGGTTGACATTCTGCCATTCAAGAATGAGGTGGGGAGGTCAACCCTTATTTTATTTGTATTCGTATTCAAATTGCATGGTGCCATGCTTTAATTAATAATAATTAGTACTAATTGATGCATTAAGACTTTGCTTAGTTGGAGGAATCAAAGCATAGTCCATTCTTTTTTTAAAATACATTTCGTACAAAATTAAGCAATAGGACGCAATGGGAATATTTTAACATTTGACTAATGCCTTAACCATATGATGAATACTCTTTTTTTATTTCAAAATTACTAGGTCAATGTCAAATACATTATTTTCAAACACCATTAGTCCCTTTCGCTGCATCTTCATGAATGAAGTGATCAGTGGACAAATCATAGGTTTCGATTTCAAATCTTATCAATACATTCTGAATAAACTGAATGTTAAAAATTAGATATTCTCTATCGCATATTTAAAAAAAAAAAAAAAAATTTAACCCTACATGAATACAAATAAAGTAACTTAATTTTAGCAAAATAACGAATGAGTTGTTGTGTGAAGGTTAGGGTATATATATATATATATATATATGAAAATGAGCCATGATGATGACAAGGGGAAGGAAGTGATTAGATGGTGATTAAATTATGATGTGTAAGTTATGGATACATTGAACTCTCCACCATGAGTAGTTCTTTTAAGAGATACGGTTGTACTTCGAAGATCTGCTCTCAAAAAGAATCGTAGTATTAAACTGTGAAGATTAGTTTTAATTTTTTATTACACGTAACCACAAAATTTCTAGAGGTGAATGAATGAGTGCGTGCTGTGTTAATTAACTGAATCACAAACGAATCCTTAGGAAAAATCATCAAGTTTACACCGCCGTTTGCTTGTTTAGTTGGCATAAAATATACTCCCTCTCATATTAAATATAAGTTACATTATTTTGTAAAAATTAAAAATTTTTTTCTTTTTAAAATATTCTTTAATCATCGTTTTAAAATTTTAAAAATCATTTAATAACTATATGGGATAATATAGAAAAAAACACTTTTAAATACCTAATTAACAAGTAACTATGAATTATAATTAATGACAAGAAAAATTAATTAAAATAATTTATATTTAGCAACGAATTTATCAGCAAAGAAATAAATTAAAAATCTGCTACCATCGGTCTTTTCAGAGGACATAGTTATGCCTAGTTTTATTTACAAAAATTTATTTGTATACTATTTATACTTCTATTAAGAATATTTTTTAATTAATTTATTGGGAAAATTGAAAAATATCAAAATAAATATCTTTTAGGCTAATAATTAAGATGAAGATAAAAATATACAAAAAAAAAAAAAAAGTTAAAGTAAAGTTCTTCCTATATATCTAGAAAACAAATTGTTTAGAAATTAATATTTGATATTATTGTTAATATAAAAAATTAACGTAGATAAATTTTTCTATGTGCTTATTTGTAATACTTGATAGTTGTTATTACACACACATAGAACTAACCCCCAAAAAAAAAGGTATCGGTTCAAATTCTACGAACATTCCCGTTACATTCCCCTGTGAGCTGTGAATGTTTGGGGGAAATTTTTTATTTCTATTTGACAAAATTTAAAGAAAAATTTCTGACATGTACAGTTTTAAATATAATACTATCTCTATCCTACAATATAAGGTGTTACCAGTCATTTCACATTGATTAAGAAATAATAAATGCATGTTTATTATGTCTAAAATACCCTTTTATCATTCATATTTATAACTCAATTGTATTTATTACAATAAATGGAAGAGGATATCAAATGGAAAGTAAGAGTGGAAAAAAACATAATAAATAAACATTGAAATTTGTAAAATAACTTCTATTATGGGACAAACAAAAAAGACTAAAACAATTTATATTTTGAAATAGAGGGAATAATATGTATTTGCTATGGCATGACTCCTAATTTAAAAAACGAGATATTTATTTATAAGCATCTTAAAATAAGAATAGCCAAATTTAATTTCGAATAAAAGATAATTCAATGAATAACCATATATTAAAATTTCAATTCATGTATAAAAAAGACATTTTAAAATATTATTCCACCGAAGAGTATAATTTTGTAATTTTAATAGGATGATAATAACATAAAATAATTTTTAGAAAGTGAATCTTAATTATTAACTTGCAATAATAAATGCATACCACACCATTTAATTATAAATAATCAGCAGTACATAATACATATAATTACTATCCCATTAGTATTTTAATTGGCTGGGTGGATCGGTTCAGTGCACAAAGCACAAGACACGTAAGAAAGAAGCAGTAATCTTGCCTAATTGAGACACCTACTCTTTCCTAATTAATCTTCTTTGAGATCAAACAAATCAACTAAAAGTCTTCTTCGAGATCGTACAGATCCCGAGAAAATGCTGTATTTTAGATGTATTTAAGAAAGAAAGAAAGAAACAAAATCAGTTTACTAAATCCAGCTGTTAGGTCAGAGATGCTTATAATGGACAAATCAAACCAAATAGTATTAAAAATATCTGAAACACATGTAACCATGAAATTTTAAAAAGGATCTATATATATACCTACTCTACTTTCCCCTATTTCCCATGAGACTCACCATAGGTGTAACAGGCATTATAGGCTACTATTCTTAGTAAATTGAAGCAAAAAGGGGTTTTTTTTAATAATGAAAAAATATATTGACAGCCAAAATTCAAATTTTAGTAAACTGACTATTTTTTAATTCTTATTTTGTTTAACCACCTCTCTCTCTTAATATCTATTCTCTTGAGAAATGAATTGTGTCATTCCATCCACTCTTATCATATATAAATCTTGAAGTTTAAGGTGTAATTGCATACCATTAAATTAATAAAATTTGACGATTAACCATCCAGTTTAATATTTATTTGATAGGTAAGATTTGTTCAAGTAGTAAAAATAGTTTTATTTACGAGCGAAAAGTTTGAAAGATTATGAGAGGAGGGATTATATTAGAAAAAAACCCTCCTGTTTTTGTAGTTGAATATTATTATCAAATTAATGCAATCTAGGAAGATTAATTTGGGGGAGTCCCATTATTTTTCTTTTCTTGACATTTTCTAAATGGAATATATGTAAAATATATAAAGTGAAACGAAACATGTCGGTGTCTTTTGCCGGCGAAGAGCGTATGTTTGTTTCATCGTCTCGACTGGGAAAAAAAAGGATGAGATTAAAGTATTTTTTTTTTTTAAAAAAAGAGATATATATATAATTAGATATAATTATATACATGCAGCATCTATTTTGATCCACCGAAAATTAAAGTCGTCTTCGTTTTTAAGTTATTTGATGACAATCTTTTTAATAACGTGTCTCTTTCAGATAAAATTTTAGTTAAATCAGTTAATCCATCAGGAGAAACGAAATAAGACAGAGTGATAAGTGAATGTTTAGTAAAGAAGATAAAAAGGGATAATTGGCGAGAGTTTGATTAATTTAAGTACTTTTTAAAAGTACATGTCTTTTGCTTTTATCACAACAGAAAAATATATATATGTAATTATAAATCATTGTCATTAGTATACCTTAATTTTAATAAAATGATTGCCAAGTAACTAATAAATAATATATTTTAAATGAAACTATAAGGGACAATTGATTTTTTCAGTTTTATTTATTATTAAAGTCCGTAGAAGATCTACATTGTAAGGAAGAAAGAAAGATTGTAAATTGAAGATTACTTCTTCTTTAACTGAAGGTCAAGCGAAAAAGGAGAATAAAAAGAAAAAGGAAGGAATGGTGATGATGATGGGTAGTCAAGATCAAGCATGCAGAGGCATAGTGTCTAACAAAAAATAAAATGTTAAATTGGGATGGTCCCTTCCGCGGTAGTATATCTCTCTCATTCCAAGGAAGGATTTGGTCTTTAAAAACAAAGGCATACTTCCCTTGGATGGGAGTTTTCAAAATCATGATTCTTGCCGGCTATTATGGGTCATATCTTTCTATTCCTTCCTTCCTTCCTTTTACACGAAGACCACCACTCCGATCGTATGAAAAAAAAAAAAAAAACAAATTAAAAAAAAAGGAGAACAGGCGGTGTCTATTTCTTGAGTTAGATTTTAGATCGGATCCATTGAATCTTGTGATTTATATTGAGTCAGATCAAATATTTTGTAGTGAAAAAAATTGAATAATATTCATTGACTTGATATGGATCACAAGATTCATATGTGAGGACATAAATCAATTTCGATATAATCAACCTTTATTAATCTTTTGAAATAATTAAAATGACATAAAAATAGTGATGTAGGGACTAGTATTTATTTGTTGAAAGAATCGTGCTCGGAAACGGAAAGAATATCATAATAGCTTTCTCCTTTTAGGAAATAGAATTGAAATAAAGGTGAAAGTTGAGTGATTTAATTTTACTCTTTGGGGTTAAACCAATAGCATTGAAAATAGTCACCCCTAGAGGGTATAATTTTGTTGCATATGTTACCCCACTCCTATACAAAACACTGTGCCCTTTTAAAATAAAATAGTTGTTGGCTCATTCATTCATGTGGTGTATTATTGTCCCTAAGAAGTTCCATTGGGGCACCAAAAAAAAAAAAAAGAAAAGAAAAAAAACCCTTATAAATCTCACTTTGGAATGGATTCACATGCTCAAGAATTATGAATACTAAACAAATCTTTAAAAGAGTTCTTTGTTCACTTTCCTTTTGGATTTATTCTTACATTACTATAATTAGGTGGCTAGGGAATATATTAAGCTAGTTGGACCAATAGCAAGGTAGTCGAATACTTCTCTCTTTTAATAACCCTTTCTTTTATTCAGTAAAAATACAAGACTTTCTTTTTTTGGCTTTTTTGAAACTTGGGTATTGTGTAAAGTATTCAGCCCGATCCACTTTTTTATGGTCTAAACTTGATTCTCAACCCATCTAGAAGTCCGGCTGGCTGGCCCGTCAAATAATTAAAAATTTTTATTTTTTGTATTTTTATAAAGTGTCCTTTCCCACTCCAGTATTCGATGTTACTCTCAAGCCCATTTCAAAACATGGGCCTGCAAAGAATACCATTCTTGAATAAAGAGCCCATTGCTGAGTTCAAATTTCCCAATCAACTGAATGTATGCATCTTTCTTTCCTCTTATTTCTCCTCTCCTGCTGCATTCTTGAATAAGAAAAAGAAAAAAGAAAAAAATAAATTCTTAATTAAATCTTTCTTTTCTTATACAGAATTAAACATAGAATTTTAAAAATAAATCTATATTTTTATATTTAAATATGTTTAAAAAATTTTTGAAAGGGAAGGGAGCATACATTTGAATTGAGAAATTTTATTATGAATCGAATATATAGAAACCCTAATTCATTTTAAAACACTTACCATATTTTTCCCATAAGGTAATATTTTACGTTGAAAAAAAAAATAATATTTCTTAATTTGTTATAATTCAATTCACGTCAGAATTTTCTTTTTTGATATGATTTTGGGGTCATTTATAATAGTTTATAATTTGTTTCTGAAAAAAAAAAGTACAGCTATAATTTGTTTTGACTTGCTGACTCAACTGAAGCCGGTATGGACATATTTAACTGAACTTTCCGGAAGTACTGACATTATTTCCGATTGCGACGGATAAGTCTCCGCCATGACTCGTAAATGCAAGAACATTCTTGAACACATTTTTTTCTAAATCCCATACGACAATACTATTCATAATTCAGTCGCCACAAAGACTCCCAGCATCCAGAAATCGGGAGAAAATTCTAATTTGTCACGACGCTTCGCGTCAGGTTAAACATGAGTCATAGACGAACGTGTCATCTTTGCATTAAGAATTTTAGACACGTTGATTAATATTAATTGTAATGATACATTTAATATAATTATTCTTTTATTTTGATAATAATCCTGGTTGATTGAAAAAGGGCGAAAAAGACCCACTCCAAGAACAGCTCAATCGGTTTCCGTCACAATTTTCAGCTTCAAAATCTTGATTTTCGGACTCGTTTTATAATTCAAGTTCAACCCACGCTTGTTATTTTCTGGGGACATGAATACTAAGTTCAGCTTGGCGGCGGCGGCGGCTATAATCTCTGTGATACTGGCTTTCGGAGCAAATAGTGTTCTCAGACCACCTAAAATACCAGATCTAAGAACCTGTTACACAAGGCCAAAATCATACGGCTGGTCGGTGCAGTTGGGCCGGAGAGTCTTGCTTTTGATCCTAACGGAGAAGGTCCCTATACCGGTGTGGCTGATGGCCGGATTCTTAAATGGGAAGGAAATGAAAAGGGTTGGGTTGATTTTGCGGTCACCTCTCCTCAAAGGTGAGGAAAGCATCCATCCCCTACTCTTTTCTATGATTTCAAGACTTGATTTTTACAGTTATCCCCCTTTAAAGCAAATCTCTGTTATTGATGATAATAATTTGTTGGGTAGTTGATTTTGAGATTAGGGAGCTCATTATGCTCTTGATTTTAGTTTTTCCGAGGAGGGATGGGAGTATGCATACTCTGCTGGTGGTGGTAGTCCGGTGGATATGGTGTAGTTCATAAAATTACTGAAAAACTTGAATTTGACAAATTGGGTATAATCAGGGTATCATGTTAGGTCTTGTTTGAATCTCCTGTAAATTTTTCATATTCTTTTATGATAACATTCTCAGTTCAGTATACAAACCACTGATAATAATTTCATAATGTAGGGAGCAGTGTTTTCGCCCATCTGCACCAGATTTGGAGCACATATGTGGAAGGCCATTAGGACTTCGCTTTGACCAGAAGAATGGAGATCTATACATCGCTGATGCCTATTTAGGCCTCCTCGTAGTTGGGCCAACTGGAGGCTTTGCTTCTCCACTAGTGACTGAAGTTGAAGGTACTGCTTTGCGCTTCACCAATGACATGGACATTGATGAACATGAAGATGTGATTTACTTCACAGATACAAGCACAGCCTTCTATCGAAGGTTAATACCTAACACTATCCAACCTCTATAGAGTGAATTCACCAGATATTTGTGGAAATTTGAAGATTTAAACATAGTCATTTGGAAGTTGAATATTAAATGGCTAAAGATCACGAGACAATTCTGTATATTAATCAATTTAAGCCTCAGATTCCTAATGGATCAAATGATTAATTAACTTTGAGAATGTATGCTTTATTTATAAGAGACTGTTGTAGCAAACAATCAAAACTAAAAGGGTTTATGGACAGTTCTTTGTAAATAGTTCTTGCTTCAATGGAAGTGACTTGTTAGTATAACATTCTAAATGACTGCAAAATTTCTTTGGGCTAGGCAATTCGTAGCATCAGTTGTAAGTGGAGACAAGACAGGCAGGCTGATGAAATATGATAAAGGAAGCAAGGAAGTAGCAGTTTTACTGCGGGGCCTTGCGTTTGCAAATGGTGTGGCACTGAGCAAAGACCATTCTTTTGTCCTTGTGGCTGAAACTTCTGGCTGTAGAATTCTGAGGTTCTGGCTCCGAGGTCCCAATGCTGGAAAGCATGATATCTTTGCCGAACTACCCGGATTTCCAGACAACATTAGAAGAAACTCAGAAGGGCAGTTTTGGGTGGCTCTGCACTCAAAGCTTACTATTTTTTCAAAATGGGTCGTTTCTAACCCTTGGTTAGGAAGGGCATTGCTAAAACTCCCACTGAGCTTTCGGCAACTACACTTTGTATTAATTGGAGGGCAGCCTCATGCAACGGCAATAAAACTTAGTGAGGAAGGTAAGGTTTTGGAAGTCTTGGAAGATGCTGAAGGAAAGACATTGAAGCTTATAAGTGAAGTAGAGGAGAGAAATGGAAAGCTATGGGTTGGTTCTGTTTTGATGCCTTTTACAGGGATCTACAATTTGACCGAAGGAAGCACTTAGATACTTGGATTGTTCTGTGGTCTCCACCATTCTAAATCCTGCCAACCTCTCTTCTCAACACCCCCCCCAGTTGGTCCATAATAAATTCAATTTTTGATGTTTGTTCTGGTGAATTTTTAGTTTAGAGTTTCATTTCTGTCTGCAATCTGCTATGAACAACTGATGCAGGTATTAAAAAAGTCAGAAATTTCTTGTCTTGGAGCCAACCATCAACTCTGCTCAAGATTTGCTGGTGGAGTAAGAAGAAAGCAGAAAGTATTATGGTTCCTGTCATCAATACTCCCATCCCATGCCTCAGATAAGAAGAAGAAGTTAAGTTATAATAATGCTGAATATTTGGGAGATGGAACTGAACCGAACATACAAAACCTTATCCTCACCAAAAATTGTCTACCACACATTGTATAATACATCCAAAAGAATTTTTTTTTGTGGAACTTCTTCTTTCTGGTTATCTTTTTCCTGGGATAACTATTAACTCGTACATGTACGTATTTGTTGTTATCGACGTCAATCATTAGATTTTCACTCTTTTTTGTAACTCCCAAACCTTTTAACCTGCACGGTATCTTTATAAGTTCAATTCTAAATATTCTTGCATCTCTTTGGCACTTCAACCTTCTAACCGCATCGGCTTTATTCTTTACCAAAAATCTTGTGGAAAGAGTTTGTGTTGCAAAAAGGGGAGAAAATAATTAACAAAGGTAACATAAAAGATTTGAGATTATATAAATTTCTGAAATTAGTGAAAATTTTATCAAAAAAATAAATTTAATCTCATTATAGTATTCATTTTTAATATTTATCTTAAAAATAGGTTCTTTAATTCTGGATGAAATAAATATTAAATATGTTTTAATATAATAGAAATGCTATAAAGAGAGTTTAATTATGAAGCTGAATGTGCTTCCCAAATGGTCATGATGAATGAATTACGTTGCTATCTAGTTCTCATTTAACTAATTTAAGGAAATAAAACATTTATTTGTAGACAATTCAAAATTATAAATAGAAATATTTCATTTGGAAGGAAGAGTATATCTTTATAATTTATTTCATATGACGTGATACATTAAATATTGACCGTTGTGAATATAACATAGCAGTAAAGATTGTTCCAAGAAAGAAAGAAAATCTTCCAATGGAAAAAAACAAGTGATTCTCATACCCAAAATTATTCCATCCACAGCGTGCCATTGCGGAGACGGTAGGTTAACTTTCACATCCTCCACGTACCACACTGCTTCCGGCTTTGGCTCTTCGTCAGTATTTATATGTACACACGCAGACAATTCTTGGTCTCTGTTTTCGAGTACAAATCCCTACTTCCTCTCTATCAAACTAAGCAATGATGTCCAAGCCTTTTCTGGCAGCCTCATTTGTAGTACTTCTGGTGGCCTCAGTCCACGAACCAAAAGATTTGTCATCATCATCAAAGCCGGCCGATCAATATGAGCAGATCATTAGTACTGCTACTACTACTGAAGTGATTCCAATAAGTGACGGTGCAGTTGGACCGGAGAGCTTTGCCTTCCACGGCGGTGGTCCTTATACCGGAGTCTCTGATGGCCGGATAATCAAATGGCTAGGGAACGAAAGCCGTTGGATCAGCTTTGCCCTTACTTCTCCCCACAGGTTAGAATGCGCATGCTATATCATATCCCATAATTATATACTGTGCATAATAAAACAAGAAAATCCTCCTTCTTCTCCGATACATTTCTCTTCTAAGCATAATAATAGATTTTGTTCGTGATATCGAGAAAGCCGGCCCTCCGAATGGAGGGTAATCCCAGAGGATCATGAGCTGTATATATTAACATAATCACGTTTCACGTTACATTGTTCGTAATTGTACTATGATTTTGTATTCGGGCATGCATAGTGTTTCGTCGTTCATCAACCCATAGACTATATTCTACTTTTATTAATTAATTACTTCCTCAGTCAGTCTTATACTTTTTTTCCCCAACAATTATAAGTTTAATTTATTAGATATTTTATTAATTTTTTATCATATTAATTATCTTTATCTGTTTTCCTTCATTATTGTTAATTTGATTAAAATCATAAATAGAGACATTTTAGTAGAGTTATCGATTGGGGCCAATTCGACCCCAATCCCAAAGGGTCAGACATTTTGAATGGTCGGGACGGGTCGACCCTTATTCTTGAAGGGCCATCAAAACTCCATCCCACCCCCAACCCCAGAGGGCCAACGGCCGGGATGGACCCTCTTCCTTTTTTAAAAAAATTTTTTTTAATGTAGAATTCAAGACATCAATGCACCCCCCGATATATGTCTCTATTATATTGGTACAACTCAATGTATTACCAAATGAGAAGAAAAAATCAGACATTATAATTAATCAAAAATTCTAATGAAGCAAGACCATTTTATCTCCATTGTTCCATTGTTCTCCAAAGACACATTATAATGTCCTGTTCCTAGTTACAAAGCCTAAACCATGTTCGGATGAAGGATATTTGTGGCAAAACATTTTACAGTAACTACTG
>JAOXNR010000001.1:12283177-12302162 GCA_028571225.1 Parsonsia alboflavescens | reverse complement strand
CGATCATCATTGTATCTAAGGACGGTACAGGAAGAGCCTTAAAGATATTTCGAAACCCTTCTTGACCACCACTAGTCTGATCATCAGCATCTAATTTATGATCATTTGAACTACTCAATTTCAAGAGAGACATTATGCCATGATAACTTTTCTCTGGATCAAACCCAACTCCCAGAATTTGTTCATTAGTTATGGAGTGGCGGAATTGCAATTGGACAAAACGACTGCTTCTGATGATATTCCACCACAACCTTTTCACGGCCTTGACCCGAATCAAATACTTCACGGGAACCCGTACGAGGCACTGAATTAATATATCATCTGGAATATCATCGAACCCGGCGGCCCCGGGCGAAGGAGGGTTGTTCATCAGAACATTCTTCATTTCCTGCATTTTTCTCTGCATTATCTCTTTGGGTGGAGCTTGAAGAATGAGAGAGAGATGATGATATTGAAATGGTTTTTTATTTTTTTTCATGGGAATTTTGGTGAGAAGGATATGATCATAACAAAGAAGTTTGATTTGCTTAAATAGGGTGGCAAACCATGCAGTTATAGTAATTAACAGTTAATTACTTCTTTATCAGTACAACATTCATGTATCTAATAAATAGAAAGAAACAAGACCAATTTTAGTGGAGCATAATTTAATACAAAGTTAGATAAGTCCTCCTAAATCCGTATATAGGTTTTGTTATTTTGATCTTCAATATTGTGAAAATTTCATTTTTTGTTCGTGTTTACATTATCCTATATGAATAGAGAAAATCTTAATCGCTTGTAATTAAGGAAGTATAATTCTAAAAAATATATATAATATACATGCATAACAATGTCAATATCTTTTTTTCATAATCTCAAAAATGAGAAAATATTATATTATTTTTCATTTGTTACACAAATGCATAATTTATCTTTATTTATTCATATTTATAAGTATGATACATGATTATGGAAAAGAGCATAATATCTCAAAAGATCTCATTACATATAAATATATATATATATATATATTTATATATAAATATATAAATACAAGATTTTGGAGTGTGCATGATTGCACTGTGCGATGATGCCTTTTCAACGGGTCAAAACGACATCGTTTCGATACCATCGCACATGACGCATGTCACAGTCGTGCTGTATATATATATTCTAAATAGTAAATTCACAACTCTTGTAAATTATTTTATTTAGGCTTTTAGTTCATTCACTCCCATATGTTTAAATCAAACTATCATTTAATTTCTTTTTTTTTTCCAGTCATTATGGACCCTCGTTATATTATGATCAACCATTCTATTGCAATTGCCATTTTTCGGTAAATCACAATGCAAAACTGATAAAGTGACCCATACGTGACTATTTTAAAAGGGTGAAAATCTCAATTCTAACTTTTTCATTCAAAATCCAACTTGAATATTAAAAAAGAAAAGAAAATTTTGTTTACCCAGGTATTAACAAATAGGACGAACTAACCAAAAATGTCCAAATTTAAATTACTAGATAATCGAATTTCAATCAAAATTCAAAATAATCCAAAATTTAAAAATTGTCACTTTTGCCCTTTAAAATTGGTCACACGATCAGTTTTGCACTGTGACTTGTCAAAAATTGAAAGTCTAAGCCAAAACAGATGACGTTGATATGATGAAGGACCATAATGGCTGAAAAAAAACATTTGAGATTAAACTATAATTTGACCTAAACATGAAGGATCAAATAGGTTAAAAGTCTTTTATTTTTCTTATAATTTTAAATATTAAAAAAAATTCCTTCTTCCTTCTCTTATCATATTTCAAAAGTTAGAAATTATTGCATACCTCTCGTGGTTAATGTGGCCAGGCGGTGATAGTCAGGATTTTATATGGCAAACTACTCTTTAATTTCTTTTTTTTTTTTGCCTTGGAATTAATTACTTTATATTTTTGTTTAGTTCTCTATGGATTTGTTAAGCATATACTAACCTTTTTTCTTACTGTGATTTTTTTTTTTTTTTTAAAGCATTGAGTTTCTGGGATATAGAAATAATTGGTGACCGGAATCAATTAAAACATAATTGTTAAATGACCCGAATTTATAGCCTACTTACATTTAAATATTGAATATATCTATCTTGTTAAAATAAAATTTAAAAGATTTGCTTGTGAATTTACAACAAACAAAAAATAAGGATAATTTAACAATTTAACTTAATATATAAAATCAGTACTTATTAATTCTTACAAAATTAAAAGTGTTTCAATGAAGAAGAAGAAGAAGAAGAATAGTCCTATTAAAGATATAATAATTGTTGTTTAACATCCATACTGAACTAAATCCCATCTCTTAAAAGAACTTAACACAAAATTACAAGAATCTTAAAACAAAAATCTTAACTCAATCCTCATCTTCTCAATAATCCAAGAACTTCATTAGCACAATATTGGCCAGGAATAGGAGATGAGAAAAAATAATTGCCAAGTACTTTTGTTGTTACTATTCTAGCTGTAAGTAATTGCTATACTGAATAACATCACATACAAGGACTCCTATTGCTCGAGTGTTGGGGCAGCCAAAAGAAGACAGATGAAAAGTTCATAAAACTTTCCAAATCTGCTCCACAGCATTACAGATCCTTGATATACAGTATGCAGCACTGAGTGGGCAGTCTGAAACTGCAAGATATAATTATTGGCATAAGTTGGTTAAAATAGAACGCTTAGAATATAACAGAAGCACAATGATAATTTCCAAAACCGGATGGATATCAATAAAGCGACAGTAGTAGAACCAGTTATGTAAAGAAGTTTAAATGGACTGTTAAGCTAGTTTCAGCTAAAATTGCCGGAGCTTCTCATCAAACTGCGTCTCAAGTACTTTTTAGAACACTGCAGCAAAGAACATTGAATTCCACAGTTTTCATTAAGTTTGCAAGAATTCACAACATAGCTTTGCTTATTTGCCTCGTTTGAATCTCATTTTGGCCCTGCAAGTTATTTCTATTCAACTCGGTTTGCTCCCACCCAAGTATTTATCCCAAGCAGGCCCCTGGAATTGAACTCTGCATCTGAATCTGAAGCATTTTTTTCTTTTACAACTAGCTCAATCAAGAACCTGGAAGGATATTTTGGACAATTCACTAACATCACACTAATTACACCTATGCCATTAAAAGTTCAGCTGTTATCATCTGAGACCATGAAACCAACGGCTACATAGACATGTCGGTCCTAACATTTGAAAAACAAAAGAAATAAATCTATTTGTAGAATCTATAGCAGAACATAAAAATGAATTGTCAGGAAACAACTTACCTGACAGATACTCATCTACATAGTCCGGTTCAATTTTTCCATGAGCCATTGCACCAACCTGAAGAAGCATAGTATCAGAATAACACAAGTACCATTAGAATGGAAAGTATTATTAGATGCAGAGTTATATGCATACCACAAAAACAAGGTCCTGGTCCTTGCAAACAGCAGCAACATAATCTTGCATATTAACCACCTTTTCCGAACTATGTGAGAATCCTGGGATCATAAAAAAAAATGTCGAATATCATGAGAATTCACCAGAATCTAAGGGATCAAGACAGAAAAGGCAAAGTTTGTTACCTATTTTGCGAGAGTTGACTGGTAAATACTGGGTTACAGGGTTCTGGATAACTCGCAAAAGTTTTTCGCGCTTGCCAACAGCAGTAATACTTAGCTTTTGTAGAAGCTGCACTGCAGAAGTTATTGGAATATTAGGAAACATGTAATAAGAAGAATAGACCTAGAGAATGCAATGTAACACACCACAGGTTGAGATATGTAAGTAATAAAATAAATCTCAATGGATAGGTGAACTTACACATTATACCAGAGAAACGCTCAAATGTCCTTGGAATTCGAACATGAGGTTTAATTTCAAAAAGTACACCTTTCTCTGTCTTCACATACAAAGCTTTCAATCTCCCTCTCTTGTTTAATGTACTGTCAAGAATTGTTAGGATTGCCTGGATAAATAGCAGCACATGATTTATATATCAAGAGAACGGCAGTGACATTCAATCTCTTGGCACTAGGACCCAAAAACAATTAGCAGCCCTGTACCAGCTAATCAGATAATATTTTTCACTTTAAATATATTGCCAATAACAGTAAACATCTTATAACGGGAAATGTCTTGAGGATGATTGGGTGTTTTACAACTTCCAACAATTCCAACCCCAAGGATAAGAAAAACCAGAGTAGAGAAACTCTCTTCTTTTGGGTTTTTTCGGAAAATAGGCTGAGACCTCTTTCCCTTCATTTGCAACTTTCTCTCTAGTTGCAATTGATAAGGACTGGATGTCTCCTTTGGTCTTTTACCCATTGATTCCTCTCCTCAAACGTAACACAGTCCTAGACTCCTAGTACAAATACCCATTGTAAACGCAAATAAAAGGAGCAACAAGTTATTTTAAAATTTCAGGCAGCAACAATCCCCTGTCCCTCCTTAGCTCTGTGTTTGGCTTCTCAGCCTCCCATAATTCAACATTCAATTCAAAATCTGAAACTCAATTTTCTTTGAGCTTTACTTTTCTATTCATTTGAAAAACAGGAACTCTAGTACATCTTTAAATTTTTTACCTTTTTTCCCTTCCGATTGAATTGCATGGTTATAGCGAAGTTCATAGAAAACTGGACATGTTGCAAGCCTGATTATCCCTCACATTAAGTTGACATGAAGCTATAACAATCAACCAAATTGGAAATCTTTCCCCTCCTAAAGTAGATAGGACTATATATGATATGTTGTCTAAACATCTGATGGCAATAAGGACAGAAACATGCAGACGAATTCATACACACATCAATTAGCAGTCGGTCTCTAACAAAAGGGCAAAAAAACACATGCTCTAACCTGATGAGCAATGTCAGGCCGAGAATCAGCAGGGTTCCGACCGTTCCTCTTCAGAAAATGAGCGTGCTTATCCGAATTTAGGATTTGGTAATTCTGAGTCCCGAAAAGAAATTAAAACAAAAATTCGGAAATTATCCCCAAAAACTCACAAACCCAAAAACAAATAGCTAATTGTTAAACATTTCACTTAAAAAACAAATACCTTTCCAACTTTCGCAACTTCCAAAGACGCCCTCTCAAGAATAAAAATAACCCCCGGTTTATTGGCATTTTTTTCATCATGTGAGGCAATAATAGGTAGACTGGGAAGTTCATCTGCTAATTCTTCTGTTTTTTCAGTATCCACTTTACTTATCTTCTTCTTGGGAATTGAATTCCCCTCTTCATCCTCTTCTTCCTCTGACTTTGCTTCCTCCTCCATTTCTGGACACGATTTTTCTACTTGTTCCTCCTCTTCTTCCTCTCTGTCGTACCTCTCTTCTCTCTTCTTTCTCTTCTTCTGCCCTTTCATTTTGTAATGCCTCACCATTTCTTCCAAGTTCTTGAGACGAAATAGAGCTCCGTTTACTGTTCTGTTCGGCGGGGATGAGAAGCAGGCATATGGTTAGGGTTTTTCTTGGGTTTTAAGCAAATTGCATATTTACACACCCTACTCAGTAAATCTTCAATTTTGTTCTGAGCTACCCAGCTAAGAACAATTTGTACTACGTTGACCCTCGTTATTAGTTAGTATTTATATACTATAATTTATTTATTTATTTATATTGACAAATAAACACAAATTTAGTCTAATCGCTAAAATGATTTCATCAATAATTTGATTGGGATGCATGAGTTTTCTATTTAAAATCATTAAATTTTGCAATTAATTTTAAATAACATTAAATCATCAAAAATTTGAAATTATAATATAACCGAAATGCTCAAGTGTACACAAATATTTATATAATCAATACAGTGTTGACATATATAAAATATATATCAATACACTTTAAAACATTTTCATATAATATAAGTCAAAATATAAAATATTAACTTTTTGCCACTTCTTTTTTATTTTTACATTTTATAGATAAATAATCAAGCAGACATCTTAGCGATAAATATAGTGAGAAAAAATAAGAGAAGGAAGGACTGGTGAGGTAAAAGTGGAGGAGTGTTAAGTTGGATACATATTTGATTGATACGGAGAGGAGGAAAAGAAAAATGTGTGCATGCACTTGCTTGCAAGTGTGTGGATATATGCATTTGTTCTTAATGGTAATGTATTCACATTTGTACTGGATATCGAATAAAAAAAATTATTAATTTACGATTCAATAGTTCAACCTTAATTAAATCGGTTAATTTAATAACTAAAAAATATTTATTTTATAAGTTAAAATATATCAATATAAAAGAATTTATTTTCAAATTAATAATATATATGTGTATAAATTTAAAAAAGACAATGAGACGTAAGGTTAATTTATCAATGAAATTTCAAAAATCCATATCACATGAATCATCGGAAGCATTCAGATTCTCATAAAAGGAAAGAAATTGAATTTGAACATTGAGATATTCTTTGACAGACATTCAAATTAACTCAAAACTCATTTCATTCATCTCCAAGAAATCAAATGTAGGTTAATTACATCTCCAACTCATAATCATTACAATTTTCTCATAGGAAAAAAAAAAAAACCAACTTTGAAACATTCATATATTCAGTATTCAAAAACATACATTTATATTTTATATTAACTCAAAACCCATTTCATTTAATGTTCATGATTTTTTATTTTTTCAATTATGTCATAATTAAATAAACTAATCCAACTACTAATTTGCTCATTCAACCTATAATATTCAAAACGGTTTAGTTAAAATAGAGCAGTTTTGTTCTTAAATGGTTTAAAGGTTCAAACTGAATCGTTTTGCAAATTTCTGATTCAATCCAAAAATATTACTTAATAGGGAAATAGGCTAGAGTATTTTTTATTGTCCCTTGAAGCTTCTCGAAATGTTCTATGTATTGCAAAAGGCAAGAAAATGCTTTAAATCATATTATTATTAGTATTAAGAAATTCTAGTTTAGTCATATCAATTAAAACTTTTAGGGGCTACATGGAATAGTACATAAACTTAGAGGGCCAATACTGTAATAGTAGATGAAGAAGTCGGTTCAAAGCAGAGACTTCCGCCCCGCCCCTTTCTTTACCATACTTAAAAGGCTGCCTCCAACCGTTAAACCCCAACGGCTCTTCACCTCGCTCCCCAGCCTAGAAAAACCCACGGAGAGGTACTGGCGCGAAGTGACTGCTGATATTTTCTTCTTTCACTTCACTGTTCTGAATTGCAAGAAAATTCTTTCAGAAAATGGCGCATCAAGGTGGGAATTTGAAGTCGACATCCATAAATGGAGTAAAGATGTATACGGTCACCGGCCAAAACCGGTCGCTGGCCACTTGGCTCGACCCCAAAAAACTCAGAGCCCTCCGGAAAGATAAAGGTTGTTCCTTATAAAGAGTGCAAACTTTTCATAAAATTTCTTTTTGGTCTTTCATTGTCAAGAACTTTTCCTTGATTTGTTTATTATTATTATTATTATTATTCCGTTTATGTGTTTGTGAAGAAACCTGACATTGAACCCTTTCTAAACCTAATTCTGAAATACAATAATGTTGGATTAAACTTGAGATTTAGTTGATTGCCATTTATTATAGTAAATCCTAACGTGTGGTGAGCTGCTTTAAATTAGTTATTCATGTGTTATGGGAATTTCTCATTATGGAAGTTAATTTATATGTAATAAATAGTTTTCTATGGAAAATATGAAATGCAGAAGAAAAAAAAAGAAAAAAGAAAAAAAGAAGGAACTTGAAATGCAAGAAGTTCCCAGGGAGAATTCTGTTGTCTTGTAGAGCAATTTCCAATATAAATGGTGCTTCTGTCTTGTTTAGATATAATTTGATTACATTTTTATTCAAAGTATTCTTTGGAATTGTTTTATTGTGTCATGCTTACAAACTACGGACTTCATTCGTTTTTTAATGACTTCTTCTTCTAATGATTTTTTTTCTTTTAAATATTGAGAAGCAGATTATATGCAAAGGGTGGAGTTGATCCAGGACTTGAGGTTTGAAACTGCAACCAGTAGAATTAAAGCTACTCCTGACGGTGAATATCTTATTGCTTCAGGTGAATGCTTTTCTCTCTTAAAAAAAAAAAATTGTGTACCAAGATATGCTTGACCTTTTCATATCTATTAAATCTCGGGTTTGGTGGGTAGTAGAGGAAATAAGATTGTGGCACAACTCTGAGGGGTGGATCTCTTGTATTATAACAGCAAAAATCAACCTTGCATTTCAGGCATATACCCACCACAAATTAAAGTATACGAGTTAAGGGAGCTGGCACTGAAGTTTGAGCGGCATTTGGTGTCAGAGATCATCAATTTTGAGGTACTTTTCTGTTTCTTGTGCATCCTTCGTTTACCCTGAATAAGTGATGGACCATGCCTCTTGTGATTAGATGATGAATATTCATTGTGGGATGTATATTACGGGTGGAATGTTAGATATCTAATCTGCTTGGATTGGAATACAAGTGCGTGCTTGTTTCACTTTTGCACATTTTACCTTTATGTTATGCATTATTTATTTATTTATTTATTATTTACCATTGGAAAGTGTTTGCCTAAGCTTTCACTCTATATTCTGCTGTATAATTTTATTCAACTGAACCTGTATAATCATTCACATGCCATTTTTCTTACCATTAGGAGATGATACCAGAAATCTAGGTAAAGGTCTTTAATTATTTTCTTTCCGCTGACAGGTTCTTCCTTTTAACATGAATGATGGAAGGTTTATTTTCATCTTTGGTCTATTCATTACCTTATCTGGAACTCTTTTGCTCATTCTGATAAATTAAGTGTTTGTTCGGGACAGTCTCTTGTTCCGAGATATTTTTGGCAGTCATTTTATCCTGGATACAGCAACGAATTTTGTCTCTTTGTATTTATGAAAATAAAGCTTTTCTCTTTATTATTTTCTTCATGTAACTCATATTCTCTTCCATCAGGTGTTGAGCGATGACTATTCAAAGATAGCGTTTCTTTGTGCAGATCGTTCTGTTTGCCTCCATGCCAAATATGGCAGCCATTACAGTGTGCGGATACCAAGGTCTTTCTTCTCTCTTTCCCCCCTGCCTTTACCCCCCAAATTCTTCTGCTAATCTATTCAGTCTTCATGGTTTTTATCTCTCTTATTCTCCCTTAACCCTTCACCTGATCACTGATAATAGAAAATGAACTTTTTACCGCTCGGGATGTGATATGTGCAATTTTAATGTCAGCTAATTTTAGAAAATTTTTATTTCATTGTGGTTAGAATTAAGATAATGACTTGCAAACTTAGCTTAATAGGCGTTCCGTGTTGCTCATAGTACTGATTTATTCCAATATACAATTTGTGAGGCAGTCATGTTTCTTTTCTTTCACCTCCATTCTTGAGAAATTGAACATTTCATATTGGAGATACGTAAAAACCTGGATTGTACAGCTATGTCATGTCACATGTGCTGTCTTCAAAGTGATTCCTTACCTATTTCAATTTGAGGAGAAAGTATGTGAATCAAGGAATAACCAAAATTTATAAAAACAGAAGTTAAAATGACTAAAATAACCTTAAAACCTTACGGCAGAATTAACCATCCATTAATTGTTTATCTCATTGATTCTTTTTTCTGTCCTCTTTTTTCTACTATGTAAACCAAGACTGTTTGCTCTAAATATTATTTCATGATCTCTTTTCACTCTCATCTTTCATCTTCTTCAATGTATTTATGAATAAAAGTATTAACAACTACAAAATTTAATGCAATGGTAGAACAAAAATAAAAGTATTAACTATTTAATTTATTTATGAAACTGACAATTAAATTGGGACAACAAATTTAGAAAATTTTGACAATATGGGACAGAGGAAGTAACTTATTTAGAAACTTAGACATTTTGAACTTTTATCCTTTATGTATACTGTTTAAGAGGCTCATGAGTTTCTACTGCACTAGTAACATCATTTTTGCACTAACCTTTATAATCATATCCATGCAAAAGTCTTGGTAATGGTGGGAACATTACTCTCGTAATTGCTTTATCCAGCAAAAAACGAAAAAAGGGCTGGAAAGGAAGAAAATTTTTGAAGAATGAAAAAAAGGTGTTGAAATAAAGTACAAGCTTGGTCACAAGGCTGGTTTGATTCTTGTTCAAGTTAACTTCTATAAATAGCTGAAGCTTGTTCCTTGCCATTCTGTTTTTTCTCTTTCCTGATCCAATTGCATGTTATTTTGTGTACATGTTATTTAACATCATTTTCAATTTTCTTTAAACAGAATGGGCAGGGATTTAGCATATGATTGCTGGTCCTGCGACTTGCTTTGTGCTGCTTCATCTCCTGATCTATATAGAATAAATTTAGAGCAGGTACATTGGTGATTTCATTGGTTTTCCTTGTGTCAATTATCTGACGTATTTTGCTTCCTTCTTTGTCTTTCTCATGGCCCTTCTTTTTTATGTATAATTTTCATTGTCTGTTGAAGCATCAGTTGAAGATAAATGCTGAAGCCTATTATTGAAGTACATTTATGTACACAGGATCTTGTAGTTCTTAGGCTGGATTGCATGATATGACGATAAATCTTGGAAATTTGTTGTCAATGTCATTAATGTTTATGCATATTTCCCTGATTATTAATTATTAACTTGATCTAGGACCTTGTCTTTGTGGATTAAATATTCTAGCTAGGAGATTGCAATCTTGTGCAGTTCATAACATTTAGTGCCCAGGCTAGGCATTTTTATTTTTAAGTTTTCTGTTATTAAACTTCTGGGTTTTTTTCACTCTTTGCAAAAGGTTTATAAAATTTCACCAACCAGGGCCATTCTAGACAGTTAAGATGAATTCTTCTCTTAAAGAATGTCATCTTAATTTTCAGTTTTGATATCTCTTTGAGTTGAACATCCCTGATTTAATTTCTTCCTGTATATTCCATCAAAGAACCAAAGTTGTAAGGTGCCACCTACCTCTTTCATGTTACTCACTTAAGAAAAGTTGTGGGCAATTACTACTTCTCATCTCTTCTATTAGTGGGGCAAGATTCAAACTTTCACAAACTAATAGGTCAGTTGAAATTCAATTTACAATGCTTCTTGCTGTATGCTTTCTATGAATTCATTATTTCCTTCTTGATATCTCTAAATTCTTTTCTCTTAAGTTACTCACTTAAGAAACTATAAAATTTTCTGGTTTTTAGATTGACTTTTTTCTTTTTTTAACTTCACAGGGGCGGTTTCTTTCATCACTAAACACACATTCTCCAGCACTAAATGTTGTCTCTCGAAGGTTGTGCACTCTTAATCTTTGCTACCTAAACCGTCTAAGCTCCCTAAAAGGGAACAGTTGGAGGTTTATGCATTTAGCTTTCGTGTCTTCTAATATGGTTATTTCATCTTGTTTGATTATATGAATCAGCAAGGTACATGGCTTAGTTGCTTGTGGTGGTGAGGATGGTGCCATAGAATGCTTCGACATGAGAGCAAAATTGTCAGTTGGCAGGATAAATGCTGATGAGGACCAGGTATCATGTACAAATGATAGTTGACTGCCCTTTGCATAAGGGATATTAATTCTTGTCTGACTTGTCAAAAGATGATAGAGCAAACATACAGATTATACCAATATATGCACCTTCTTCAGTATGTCTGGGGACAGATTTGAATATTATGTTCAGCTAGACTAATAATCACATAGATTTGTCTTTATCTATTAAGACATGGATACAGTTTTTTGGTTATGGAAAATTAGTAATGGATGCTTGAATCTATACAGGAATGAAACAACTTATCCCAAGGATCGTAACATGTTTAAATGACTAAAATGCAATATAGATACTTAACGACCTTTATCATAGATGATAAAGGTTTATACTTCCATAGATTACACATTGGCTTTGGTGTGGAAGATGGTTGTTACCATGTTAGGAATACCTTTCTATTCTTCTACTGATAAAAAAGAAGCTTGCTGTACCTCAGACCTCTCAACCCCTCCCCAGCGCCCACCCTTCTAAAAAATATTCATTTGGTCATTTTGAATATTTCTGTGTTCACGGAAGTTTGTTACTTGCATATTTCCCAGTTTCATTGTAAAAACGATGAGCTTGCATTAATGACTATTTTAATTTCATTTTGATTGAATATGCTGCCTCATAATTTGCATTGACTTTTTGAAGGTTAATGCTATAGAATTTGATGGTGATGGAGGTTACTACATGGCCGTTGGAAGCAGCACTGGGAAGGTATGGATACTGTTACAACTTTGATAGTTACTTGTTATGACTGTAATTTCCTTGATCCTATTCAGATTGTTTATTATCCTCTCATTTGACATGCATGGCCCTTAATCAGTGATTTGATAGAGTGTACCTTGAATCATTTTTGACTGAATTGCATCATGTACTAAAACTGAAGAGGAAAAGGAGCTTTATTTCTCTCTCTCTCTTCCCCTGGTGGTGGGGGGTTTTGACCATTAGTCTTGTAGGATCATATAGGATGGGAGGACGTTCTTGCAATGGCTGTCTTCTGGTGTAGCTTATTCTCGTACTTTTTGTACCTATCTGTCCTATGACTTTAGCTGACTAATTTCTCAAACATTAATGATTTGTTGAATTATGGCAGTTCTAATTTTACATAGCATGGAATAAACTAAAAGTTTGTCTAAGACCTTGCACAATTTGGTCTTGTCCTTTCCTGCCTGCCCCCAGATATAGGCTAGTGCAAAAATGTGCTAGTGTTTTGCCTTTAGTCAACTTTTGGTTACCTCTATGTCAAGCTAAACTCCAATCATTTCAGAAGTCAAAGCTAATACATGAGGCCTCCCTCCCCTTCAGATGCATTGCTTGTCATGTAGCAAGAGTTACAGATATTCAGTGGTATAGATGGAATCACTGGTTTGCATTGGCAGGTTATATGATGTTCAAAGATGTGGCCTTGTTTCTTAAAGATTAGATTATTCATCTTTTATGGCTGAGGTGTGAAACAGATGAAAAGGTAATGTTCATTAGTATTGTGGAATAGTTGACACTGGATTGAATTTGAACTTAGGAACTTAAGAAATCAGGAGACTTATGTGTTGTGGATAGGCATGATCTGAATATGCCTGCATCTGGAGATAAAGGATACCTTGAATAGGGAACTGGTGCCCGTCACTCCCAATGGATTTAGAATTTCATACCTGCCTGCATCCATCAGATCACTCTTACAGTCAAAGTTCTGTTTCAATCATTATTAACTTTTTAAAGAAATTAAAAGTAGTATTCCCCCCCCAACACACACACATAAAAGCAAAATTAAGGTTGCACATATTTTGCAAGATGTTGATTTAAATATTTATATTGTTCTCTGATTTTTTAATACCTAGTGGAATTTGTTATGCGACCTCTCAATCAAGACCTTCTAGTCAGCTAATCATTTGGCTACTGGAATTTTAATTTATACATAATCAGCTTCTGGCCTTGATAGATTCTTCACTTCTATACTAGTTTTTCCCTCCTTTCATGAAATCTTAGAAAGCATATCTGAATTGTTAAATTTGTAATCATCTTCAGAGTAAGAAAGTTTTGTTTCCACCCTATAATTGCTCACTGATAACCATTATCCTCACATTTTCTGTGGAATTTTCAGGTTCTGATTTATGATTTGCGTGCTTCAAAACCATTTCAGGAAAAGGATCATATGTGAGTTAGACTAAAAATCTGATTTGACATTTGCTCTGTGCCCCACATGCTTAATGCAAAATTTTGTCACATCTATTATTATTTTTTATTCTTCAGGTATGGCAGCAAAATATTGAGCATTAAATGGCATAAATCTCTGAACTCTGAAAGGCCAAAGTTAATCTCAGCTGATAAGCACATTGTCAGGATCTGGGACCTTGAGACGGTACAAGATCTTGTACCTTCTACAATGTCTAGAAAATACATGGAATTGTTCGTACCCTTGCTGGATTTTGATTCTTTGAGTTCCAAGTGAATTTGATTCAGGAGGTTTACATAGTTCATGAAGTGGAAACACTATTTGGAGCTTTAGAAAGTAAAATAATGTTATTCTGAGTCCTGAACGATAACTAACACAATATTATAATGGTCTTTTATGTTGTCACAAGTGGCATCAGCTTTACATGAATGCATATTGTGGAAGAAGGATTTAAACCCCCAAAATTTGTCCCTTTAGAATTTTATTGTGATAAAGCTTTACCATTTGTACAGTTCTGCCCTTTTAACTGGATTTGTTGACTCTTCTAGGGAGAAACTATGACCAGCATTGAACCAACAGCAGGGAGAATCAATGATTTGTGTGTTTTCAAAGGAAGTGGGTTAGTTATGTTGGCCTTGGATAATAGCCAGATACCTTCTTATTTTACACCTGCACTAGGACCTGCTCCAAAGTGGTGCTCTTACCTAGAAAACTTGACGGTATGGTTTTCGAGTGCATCTGATTTGATTCAAGGAGTATTTTAATGTGGTTTCTTGAAGTGAAATAATCAAAGTGATAATGCGGTTTCTGTTTTATTAATTGTAGGAGGAGCTGGAGGAGAATGCAGAGACCACCATATATGATGATTTCAAATTTTTGACCAAGGAAGACCTGGCAAAGTTGAATTTGACAAACTTGATTGGAACGAATCTTCTGAGAGCGTACATGCATGGGTTCTTTATTGATTATAAGCTGTATAAAAAGGTAAAAAAGAGACTTTCCCCCCCAGACCATGAGATAATCCCTATATCTTGGATTCTCTTTCACCCATTTGGCATGAATTTGTTTTCTGGCCACTTGAAGAAACATCAGTTTGATTTCTTGAGAAACGAAAAGAAAAAAAGAGAATAAAAGAAAGAAATTCTGTTGGGAGAGAGCAACAGACAATACATCTGAACCTAATGAACTTGGATCTTGATTCTTTAAAAAATCTTGCAGGCACAAGCTTTGGCAAATCCATTTGCTTATGAATCTTACATAGAACAAAGGAAGCAGTTAAAGCTGGAAGCTGATCGTGCCTCTAGAATAACGGTCAGTTCCATGGACTTAACTTTATTAGATCAGTAATTATGACCTGATAACAGGTCAGGGTTCATCGGTTGGGCTGTCTATTTTGTTGTGCTTTTTTCTTTTTCTTTTTTTCTTTGCATCATAAACTTTTATTCAGAAGTCTTGGTTGTTGTGTTTTTACTTACAGATTAAAACAAAATTGCCAAAAGTTAATCGGCGTCTGGCAGCTCAACTTCACGAAAATGAAGCTGCTGATGAGGATGAGAAGAGGGAAGCTGAAGATGCTGATACTAACAAGAAATCTAAGAAAAAGAAGGGACTCACCACTGATATCATGAAAGATGACAGGTTTGCAGCAATGTTTGAGAACAAGGTAAAAGGTGTTCTTGAGATATTTTTTTCATGTGCTCAGCAGGAAGAAGGCCTTCCCAGACAATAAAAAGTGGTAATAAGTACTAAAATTTGTAAGTAGGAGAGGAGCCGGAGATAAAAGGCAAAAAACGAGGAAGGAATAGATGCCAAAATATGTTGAAATTGCTAATTAATTTTTCATCATTTGACTTCCTACATCTTAATAAAAAAATCATGTAATTTAGAATTTACCCCTTGCATTTATGAGGGCATTCTTTTCGTTAATTTTGTTTTGACCCCTCTTACAGGAGTTTGAGATTGATGAACTTTCACAAGAGTATCTGGCTCTGCATCCAATTGCAGCTACTACAAAACAACCATCTTTGATTGAGGAGCATTTTGAGCCTATAATGGAGGACATGAGTGATACGGATGTATCAGCAGCAGCCAGTCAATCATCATCAGAAGATGAGTATGCAGATGGTAAGAGTGTATCTGGAAAGAGATCAAGAGTTCCAAGGTGAGAGAACCCCGTAGTCTTGCATAAAAAGCTCTAGATCTCCTTTCACCATACAGCTGTGAGTTCCTAATATATGAAGTGTGGGAAGCATGTTTTTCAAATGTTAAAAAGGCTTCGTCATAAGTAACTCATAACATGATCAATCTTTCCTGTGCATCTCTGAGGATTTTGAACAACTAGAAGTGTACAAAGCAAACTACATCTTGGCTTGAATTGATTCCTTTTTCTAAATTTTGAAATCTTCAGGTTCTATGAAGTGAAAGATGAGCGCCATGCAGAAGCCTTCTGGAATAGCAAATCACTAGCAAAGGAGGATTCTCTTTCATTAGGAGAAAGAGCAGCGCTGAAAAACGCACATGAAGCTAAGAGTTCTGATAATGTTAAAGCTGGTCCCGGTGGATCACGTGAAATTTCCTTTATTACCAGAAGTAAAGCAAAATACAAGGAAGATGATGAAGATATAGAGACAATGCCTCATAAGAAAAGGGGCATCCAGTCTCTGAAGCTGAAGCCAGATAGATCAGGCTTTCATGGCAGCGGCCGTGGGGGTGGAGGAAGCCGAGGTAGGGGCAGAGGAAGAGGTGGAGGGCGAGGAAGGGGACGAGGAAGAGGACGGCGGTGAACCATAAGCTGATTCTATATGTACCCTCCTGCTATTTTCTGTTCACAGATGACAAGAAGAAAGATCAGAAGTAGGATGAGCTGATGAGGTTACAATTTTTTTGCTAGGTTTGGCATCCAATTTTGTTTTCTTGAATGGGACTCTATTTTGGATTGTAACTAACACCTGAATTTTTGTTCTGGTAAAATTCTCTGTAAACCTTGATCCTTAATAAGTTTAATTAATATAAGATCTTATCTCTATTCTTTTATTCTTTGGTGCAATAGACATGGAATTGAAATTTTCGAATATTTGAGATCTTTTTGAGGTTGATTAAAGATAAAAATTGCAAAATTCCCCATCAATAATAATAATAATATATGCTTCTGATTCCTAGGTTTTAGTTGCACTCTGATTTGGCTTAAGCTAAACTCTCCTGCAGATTTAAAATAGTAGCTTCCATCAATAAGCGGTATGAGATATACTTATTTAAGGTAAAATTAAAATTACAGGCACACCTTTTATTCTGAAATTTTGTAATAAATAATACTTCAGTATATTCAAGTTACTCTTATGAAAAATAAAAATGAGGGAAAAAAAGGTTTATTGATTTATTATTGTTAATATTATTATTTTGTATTGCTTAAAATATATTTAAAGGAATTTTTTAAAATAAATTTAATTTTCAATGTAATTACATAATATTAAAAATTATTTTGAGGAAAGAATGAGAGCCAATAGATCTCCTTTAAATGGTTTAGATGTAAGTCAAGGCATGAATTTTAATGAATAAAAGAAATTTTGAAAATTATGAAGCTAAATAGCAAGCTATATTATGCATACTAAATCCTTGTCTTAATTCGATTCTTAGCCCTGATATTTTTCTCTTTTTATGTTTTTTTTTTAAAAAGAAGAAGTAAAAGAAGTTAAATAAAAAGATTTTCTTTTTTGAAAAAGTGAATTTTTGTCTTTTTGACTCCAAACGAGATGTCAGTCAATTAGAATTGGGTTTGGAAATTTCTAGTTTTGAAAAAGTGGCTTGTTGACTCCAAACAGAATTTCTAAATTGGTATGACTTTGGATTTTGAATCCACGTATAAATTATGTTTAATTTTTTCGAAGGAAGGCCAAGATGAAGATGTTGATGAAAGAAGGAGCAGATCAGGTTTCTGATTCAGCAAAAGAACAACTTACTCCCGGATGAGTTGGTAATATTCGAAGTAATTAGAAGGCTCCCAGTTAAGGATGTGATGCGGTGCAAGTGCGCGTCAAGGGCTTGGTTTTCCATTATCCGGCAGCCTGAGTTACCGTGATTATAACCCGTATTACCTTGTCGCCTCCGAAGTTACAACAGCCTCTTGCCGACGCCATTATTATTTCTCTCTTCATCATAAATTTTTTATTCTTGATGAAAATTTCTGTCATCGATTCACTTGGCTGGAGCTGGACGACGATTGGGACTCCATCAGAACACCCATCGTCAATGGGTTATTTGTGCTTTTTTAATACTCTTTGCCTCGTGTCTTCATTGGCACCGTTTTTACGGGAGAAATCAAGAGACTTCCTGACCTACTCGAACATTCTCCAAACAATCTCTGTTCCTACTTATACCTTGGGTACGATCCGGTTCAGAAAGTATACAAGTTACCGTATAGGAGAGATTTATTCGTCAGTTTAGATCAAGGTTTTTGCCAACAATTCCACATTCTCACAATTGGCAACAGATCTCAATCTCCATGGAAGGAAATAGCAAAAATAAAATCTCCACCTATTGCATACTGAGAAAGTCGTAGTATTTGTATTTAATGGAGTTCTATATTGGACCCAATGGTTTCCAGGACATGAGTACATTTAGAGTTTATAGAATCCTAGCCACAGTGAAGAAAAAGTGAATGTTGGTTACTGTTCCATGCCGATCGGCGAGCCACAGTCTCTTGTCGAATTTAATGGACGCTTATCCCTAATTGCTTGTTCGAGAGCAACAACACTTACAAGGATCTATACATTGGAAGATTATGTAGGGAAGCAAGGAAATTGGACCATACAGCTTGAGTTATTTTTACCACCTCCACCAAATATTCATGACACTGTTATTTATTGGGCTATTGATCTACTGATTACAGGCAAGCCATTATTGGGAACCAATTGGAACATATTACCCTTACAACGGCCGATAGGCATTCAAGCGAGGATATCTTTTGAGACATACTAGCAGTAATTATTTTTGTCGTATACCCATCTTTTGTGGGAAGCCTAATGTTACGACTTTAGATACTCTTGTTTAACCAATAGTCAGTCATATGTAAAGAATTCCATGCTATCATAATAACCCTTTTTTTTTTCTTTTAAATATTATGTCGAGCTAGACTAATAATGGATACAGTTTTTTTGGCTATGCAAAAAGGAGTAATGGATGCTTGAATCCATGTTTAAATGACTACTAAACTGCAATACAGATACATAATGACCTTCATCTAATTAGATGATAAAGGTTTTCTATACTTCCTAGCAACTGGACGTAACCGGGTGAGAATCTGATGTAGAACAAGTGTCC
>JAOXNR010000001.1:12273067-12283077 GCA_028571225.1 Parsonsia alboflavescens | reverse complement strand
AAAAAAAAAAAAAAAAAAAAAAAAAAAAAAAAAAAAAAAAGGAATGTATGAGGTTGGGAATAACTCTGATGATTATATAAATGTTGAAGTGGATCGGGGAGTAGGAGCAAAGCCACATCAGAGAAGTAAAGGGAGTACTTTGAATGACTTTTGAAAGAGTAGTAGCTCAAGAATTGGAAGTAGCAGTCAATCAACTTTAAATCTAACATTGAAAAAAGAATTAAGAGAAGAGGCTAATCAAATTTGCAAGTTTTGTTATACAATGGACATTCTTTTAATTATGTTAAAAATATATCGATCAATATGGATCGATCCATCCTATCCAATCCCATCACATCCCATGTAAGTCCACTCTAAATAGGATCTATGCCCAATTTAAAAGGAGTCATATATATTAAAATCTAATCCAAACCTTAAATCCAGGGAACTCCGTATATGTGTTTACCCAATTCTTACAATAATGGATATGCTCTCATGTACAATTCTCTTGTGGACCTGTCGCTTCAAATGAAAATTCAGGTAATGCTCTTCTCCATCTCTGAACTAGCTGAGCCTCCTCCTCCTCGCTGTCGTGTCTGCCCGTAGGCTGTATATCGAGGGTTGAGTCATGTGCAGATTTGCCAATTTGGAGCCGTAAGCGTGTTGGATACCGTTGAGTCTATCGATCACTCCCAGACCGAGGCTGAGTGGATCAAAATCTATTGCGCCGAGAGGGTCTATTGCCGGTGAAATTCTGACACCCACGCAATCTGCACCAATTGCTTCAGCAACAGCCTTCACCACCCCAATTATGAATTTGCAACGATTTGACAGTGATTGGACACCACACCATTTACTACCAATGCAATTTTTTATTTTTTTAAAGATTCCTTGGCCTAGTAGGCTGGCGAAATCCAGTTCGGCACAGGTCCCATCCGAGTGGGCTTAGTTTACATAAGTCCAATTTTAAATGGATTGTCTAAATTTTAATCCAAATCAATTCATATACATAGAGGTCCACGGATTCAAACCCTATTTGACAAACTTAGTTAAAAATTCGGAATTTCTTGAAGTTTTTGATATTATTGCTAGACATGGCCTTAGCTTTAAACCTTCATCTTACCATGAAATGTGGGTAAGTTCTTAAATAAATATTTAGAAGATACCCAAAAAGCCATTGAGGAGTACAAAATTGAGTGGAAAAAAATAGGATGTTCTATTTTGTTACATTTGTGGATAGATAAGAAGAGGAGGTGTATTTATAATTTTTTGGTTAATGGTCCTAAAGGCACTATATTTTTTATCTTCAATTGATGCATCAAAAATTTTCAAAACGAAAGAAAATGTTGGATAAAGATGTGGAGATGGTGGGGGAAGAGAATGTTGTTCAATTAGTGACTGGGAATGCTACAAACTACAAAGCAACAGGACATATGTTGATGGAGAAGAAAAAAATTGTTTTGGACATCTTGTGTTGCTCATTGCATTGACTTGATATTAGAAGATTTTGAGAAAAAACCTCCAATTCATCAAACAACCATCAAAAAAGCTAAATGGATGACTTCTTTTATTTATTCAAAAACTCTATTGAGTAGTATATTGAGCCGCTTTACAAATAATAGAGATTTAATTAGACCTACTACAATTCATTTTGATACTACATACTTGACTTTGGGATGTCTGTATAGATTAAAGGATCCTTTAATGAATATGTTTTCTTTAGTCACTTGGAAGTCTAGTAAATTTTCTTCCCTTCAAGATAGGAAAAAGGTGTCTCAATTTATTATACATAGTTTTGGAAGAATGTAGGCATTTGTCTTAAAGCTACCTTTCCACTTGTCAAAGTCTTGAGATTAGTTGATTCAGAGGATATACTAGCTATGGGATTTATTTATAAAGAAATGTCTCGGGCAAGAGAAAGCATTAAATCCAACTTTAATCATGTCAAGAAAAGGTGTATTACTATATTCTTCATTTATTTCTATTATTTCATATGCACTTATTTGCTTAAAATCTAATATTTGTTTTTAAATGCTTGTTTATCTCTCATCTGAAAGTGTTGATGAGAGATGGGAGCTACAACTTAGTCAACCTTTGCATCTAGTAGCATATTTTTTGAATCTTAGGTATCACTATAATCTTGATTTTCAAGCTAGCCATTATATTAGGCTTAGCTTTTATGAATGTTAAAGAGATTGGTGCCTGATAAAGATGAGAGGACTCTAATAGACTTGCAAATGGATGATTTTCATGATGGAAAGGGTTTATATGGCATTGAGGAGGTAACAATGACAAGAGATAAAAGGGCTCCTACACAAGGGTGGGGTTCATATGGTAACCAAGGCCCCAAGCTATAACGCTTTGCAGTTAGGATATTGAGTTTGACTTGTAGTTCTTTTGAATGTGAACGCAATTGGAGTGCATTTTATATGGAAAGTTGAGTCATATATTGTTAAATGATGAGCATTAACTATTTTATTAATATATTATATTGATTATGTTCTTAACTTGTATATATTTCTGTAGGTTTATACAAAAAGAAGAAATTGTTTGAGTTATAAAAAAATGTGTGATTTAGTTTATGTGATGTGTAATTTGAGATTGACAAATAAAGAAAAACAAAGGAAAAATGAATGTTCATTTGACATTGAAGACTATACTTTTGAGTGATGAATGGATTTGTGATGAACATAACGAATCGAGTCAAAATTGGTTTGGATTAAGTCAAATGGGTGAGGAGGAACAAATTCAACTGAATGAAAATGACATACATCTGCAAATAATTTGGATATTCAGTTTGATGATGATGAACAAATTGTTAGTGATGATGATCTTCCAATGAACTTTTTTTAATCTTGATTTTGCATGTCTCTTTTTCTTATTCATATAATTTTTTATGTTTTTATGACATTTGATTTTAATTATTGATGTTTTAAATACTGTTCGATGGATTTTAGTTTTATAAAACTTCTTAGTTTATTGTAATTTTATTTGAAATTAATTACAAATATGGACTTTAGATATTTTTTTGTTGTATTTATTGAAATATTTATTTTATTATGATGATATATAAATTATTTAACAGGAGCAGCAGCAAATGTTTGACTACATATCTGCACCGTCCATGAACAGGAAAATTTGGTTCCATTGTTCAGGTTGATGAGATTTACAACCTTATTGTACTTGTTGCAGAAGAAAAGACTTATCAGATTACTTTAGATGAAAGAAGGAAAGAAACAAAAGCTTGCCTGCAGGTCTGACATTTACATTTCATTGCTTTCAGATTGTAAGCGATGAACGTTTGTTTTAGGAAAAACTTACAACTTCCTTCATCACTCTGTACACCTACTGATGATGCATTTGAAAGATCTGTTGCTCGATGAAGATCGTGTTCTCTGCTTTTAAGGCAAGGATGACTTTCGTTTTCAGAATATTTCATCTTCGGCAATCTCATTCACCATATAAAGAATCTTCTATACAGTGTTCAACCTCTACGTGGCAGTTCCCAAAAAATGATAGTGTCTCATGAGTCGTACCAGAGAGTATCTTCCCTCTATGCAGATTGCAGAGTCACTTGCCCAGTGGCCGTTTGCTCATAATCAGCACAAGCTTCTGGCGTGTCTTCTTCACTTGGTGGAACCAGCTGCCAGAAGAGTGGCAAATACTTGTCCCACTCCTTCAAAATGGCAGCACCCTTGCCACTTCCAGTTTTCTCCTGAATAATACAAGTTGGCACATCAAAAAGAATATATCAAGATTTTAGTAGTAAATCAATTCAGTCCCAAGAATCCAACTTGGTCCATAGAGTGTAATTTTGAACATCCATGCATTTAAATCATTTCAACTTACGGCGTGGGCCTCAATGAGATTCTTAAGCTGAATCTGGCCAACAGGAGCAAGAACTCTCTGGATCTTCACGATTTCCTTGTTCACCTGTGACCATTTAAACATCGGATCACCCGTGAGCCATGGAACAACTATAACAAAGCACCTATGTGATGAAATATCAATTGAGGATCAAGATCAAGAAAGTAGCCAAAGCTGCCAGCGAAATGTTACACTTCACGAGAGAGACAAAGCATAAATGACCAGATATTGAAATTTGCTCTCAGTTTTATGTATATTTCGTCATTATTAGTTTCAACACTAATTTGTACAAC
Source organism: Parsonsia alboflavescens (assembly GCA_028571225.1). Classification (NCBI taxonomy): domain Eukaryota; kingdom Viridiplantae; phylum Streptophyta; class Magnoliopsida; order Gentianales; family Apocynaceae; genus Parsonsia; species Parsonsia alboflavescens. Next base: position 12,278,938 of record JAOXNR010000001.1, on the reverse strand, counting down.
CGAGAGATGCCTAAGCTAGTGGATATATTTATTTTATTATGATGATATATAAATTATTTGAGGATCACCAAATGTATATTTTGGCTACCGTCAAGAATATTGTAGAAGACATCAAAGGATGCATTGTGGGTCAAGGTTGTATGTTTGGTGAAGCACAAGTGTTGTGTCCACAATATGCTGGAGCAGTAAGTCTAACAAGTCCATTGTTACTGGGGAAACACGACCGGACACAAAGGAATATTTTACGTACAAGCATAAGGTTTTGAAAGTAAGGGAGTAAAAGAGGCACATCCAAGCGCCTAGACACCAGTTATCCAAAAGCAAAAAGAACAAAAAGCAGTGTTGTGGTTGGCAATGAAATTTGCTATCACAAACCTTGGGAATAAGAGTATCATCCTCATCTAGAATGTAGGCTAAACCTCCAGTCATTCCAGCAGCTACATTTCTACCAACCCTATCACAAAAAGATATGATAACTGTCAGAGGCAAGAAAGAATAAGATAAAAAGTTACTCAGAAGATAACATATGAGAAAACATAAAGCTCTTACTTTCCAAGCACCACCACGCAACCACCAGTCATGTATTCACAACAATGATCTCCAGTGCCTTCTACAACTGCTTCAGCAAGTGAGTTTCTCACAGCAAAACGCTCCCCAGCTTTTCCTCGAACAAACACTTGACCACCTGTTGCTCCATACAAGCAGGTATTTCCTACTATTGTGGCATCCTCAGGGCAAAATCCAATATTGTCAACAGGAGTCACAACCAACTCCCCACCAGCCATACCCTGAGTGAATAGTAAATGCCATGTAAGCACAAATAAGATGGCCACAGAATAATTTGGAAGTGTAAATGAATATTTCTTCTCAGGTGCTTTATGATAAGTATGAGTTATATAAAATTGAACAAAGCTAGAAGTACAACAAAGCTGGAGACATTTCAAGCTTGGATCATAACATCATGTTTGATAAACAATAGCTGATTGACAAACCTTTCCCACATAATCATTTCCCTCCCCTACAAGCCGGATGTTCATCCCAGGGGTGAGAAAGCAACCAAATGATTGCCCAGCACTCCCCATGAATCTGCATTAAAAATATTAACAACACTAATAAATTTAATCCAAAAGTATCATGAAATATTGCAGTCTATATTATGGAACAGGCAATACGTGATATTGAGCTGCCCCGCAAACCCAGTGTCCCCATATCTCTTTGCAATAACGCCTGCAACACGTCCACAAACAGCACGGTCCACATTGTAGATTGATACAGTTTTATTTACCACCTTCTCATTCTTAATTGCATCCAGTATCTGTACAAGTGAAAAGACTACATAGGAGTCAGGAACAGAACATATATTTTACGTCTCTCCCTCACCCCCCCCCCCCCCCCACTATATCACAAAGAAGAATGATGTTTACCACTTCCAAGTCATAATATATCTCATAAAACATTCTCCATGTTGCAATTAAATTATGCACATGCAAGCTATAGAAGGACAAAAAGCAATCAAATGCATCCATACACATCCCCTCTCTAAATTAAAATTCAACAGTGCACAAAATGGTCTCAGAAATAAGATGAATTTCAATACCAAAAAACACATCCTTACCTAATTCAAAGTATACATCAAAGTAAATCAGATGAGAATGCAAATAGTTTTCAGCACATACATAAAAAGGGAAAACCAACAACACGCACTTTCCATAAAACATTAAAAAAAAAAAAGGGAAAAAAGAAATCGAACTAAGAACTTTGGTAACTTAAAAAGATTTATAGATTCTAGTGGTGTGACATAATAATCTTATATGCAAGATGATTCAACCTCAGGATCTGACAACAGAACATCATCCAGAACTGGACCATTGCTATGAACCTCCTGATTCCTGATAGCAGTGCTGCTCCACTTTGGTAAACCAACACTCTAGAAATTGGAAACAAAATGGCATCATGATTGAGAAAATATAATCAATTGCAAAATCAGCAGGAAAAGTGGAAAACTTTTAATCCATACTGAAAGAATATAACGGAGATCAAGATGCTGAGTCTTCATCAACGATATATCTCGGGGTCTTAACAGATCTGTGCGCCCAATAACATCATCCAGCTTCTCATAACCCAGTTGTGCCAACGTGCCTCTTACCTAGCAAAAGAGTATCAGGCAACTATAGTCATGACAACCTAGGAACATTGTTAGCATTTCCATGAAATATAAAGGTAATCAACAAGAACAAAAGCAAAAATATTTACCTCCTCAGCAACATATAAGAAGTAGTTAACAAGATCACCCGGCACACCAGGAAAACGTGCTCTTAGTTCTTCTCTCTAAAGAAACTTGGATTCAAATTTAAGAAATATTGTGGTAAAATAAATCAAAATATTGACAAGGATCTGGGAAAACATTTTAGGCTATGGTTACCTGACTTGCAACACCAACTGGACAATTGTTTGTGTGGCAGATACGAGCCATGACACAACCAGTGGCAATCATTGCAACAGATCCAAATCCATACTCATCAGCACCCATTGCTGCAGCCATCATAACATCCATTCCACTTTTGAAGCCTCCATCAACTCTGAGTATAACCCTTTCTCTGAGACCATTTTCAATAAGTGTCTGCAAGGGAAAAGTATTAAAGAAACAAAAAGGACAATTATGAGTCTTCTCCATGCTGAATAAGGGATATCATACTCTTCAGTCTTCAGCACAAAAGTGGTAGTGCAAACCTGGTGAGTTTCGGTAAGTCCAAGTTCCCAAGGACCACCTGCATGCTTAATGGAACTTACAGGGCTGGCCCCAGTTCCTCCATCATGTCCTGATATCTGAAAGCAGAAATGCATAAATATAAAAATAAAAAACTTGAAGAATGAAAGATGATGTCAGAAAGAAACCAGCTCAAAATAGTAAGAAAATATAACCACCAAATGATTTCAGAATTCGTTTGAACTCTATCAGAAACTACAAAACAGGCTTCCTTATCGAAAATAAGCCTATTTGGATTATGACCCTCGCTTTCAGAGGTAGGAAATGATAACAAAATTGACTATTCTAAGCAGTCAAGAATATAAATATGAGAAAAAAGTCACTTCCAAATTGCCTACCATGGGTAATGCAAAGTAACCACATTTAAAGACCTAGGATATTTGTTGTCTTTAATTTGTATTTGTTTAACAAGAGTGCATGAATAAAACAACTGTATATAGAATCAAAGAAACAATTTACAATCAACATACAAATGCTGCTCATAGTCTTGCTTGAAAGTCGAGCAATGAACTATAGACATATATGGGCAAGCATTATTAACAATGTCAATTTAAATATATGATGGTTTTCAATTTAAGATCAGAGGTCAATTTATTGTTAATTCTAGGTTATCTAGTTTTTCAATATTACCGGATTTGCAAAAAGAATATGGATGCCGAATATCTTTAAAAAAGCAGAACAGTAAGAGACTGCTCATTGGTACCTGTATAATATCAGCATTACCCTTAGCAACCCCAGAAGCCACCGTACCAATGCCAGCTTCTGCCACAAGCTTTACAGATACTTTTGCCTTGGGGTTGACCTGTTCAATTATTAGAATGCTGACAGTCATGAACTTTATGGCTCTTGATATACATTTACTCTCAATTCAGAAAATATGAATAAATCAATCATTCATTGTCCATCCTGCATATATACCTGGTGAAGGTCAAAGATCAACTGAGCAAGATCTTCAATAGAATATATGTCATGGTGTGGAGGAGGAGAAATAAGAGGAACTCCAGGTTTTGAGTTTCTTAATCGTGCAATGTAAGCACTAACTTTTTTCCCTGGCAACTGGCCACCTTCACCAGGTTTTGCACCTTGGGCAATTTTAATTTCCAATTGATCAGCATTTGCTAAAAATGTTGGTGTGACACCAAAGCGGCCAGAAGCAACCTGTAAGAAAAAGGAAGCTAAATCTAGTTCTTCCTCATCCAGAATAGCACCAGGTACAAATGGTGGTCAGAAATTGATTATAAATATTTGACCTGCTTGATGGCACTCGTAGCAGTATCCCCATTTTGAAGACCTTTGAGGTGTGGGAGTGTTGGAGAATACCCATCAACAACATCAGTCAGAGGCTTCCAGCGTATTGGATCCTAAATAATAGTGGTGCCATTAGCTATTATTAATAACTAATGAAAAAATAAATATTGAAGAGGTAGTTCACAAATCAGGAAACAAACAAGATTCACTTACAGCAAGAACATGCAAAGAAAAATAATTAAGATACCTCACCACCTTCTCCTGAATTCGATTTTCCACCTATTCTGTTCATTGCAATTGCAATTGCCTCATGAGTTTCCCTAGAAATAGCTCCAAGAGACATTCCACCAGTACAAAAGCGTTGCACAATAGATGAAGCAGGCTCAACCCTTCCTACAGGGATTGGGGACCGGTCGCTTTTGAATTCAAGAAGATCTCGGAGAACCTATGGTGATTTTAACACTTAGAACATTACTTGAATACTGACCAAATGTTTTAACAAAATAAATAAAAATTGAGTGAGTGAGATTGTGATAAATTCCATTAGTCATCAGTCGCAAACACACATAATACCCTTACTGTGCCTATTTGATAGGGTAAGCTGGAAAGAAATTACATGGTCTGGGTAACTTAGTTATGGAAACCAAGATTTTTCCTAGCAACTCACATTTACAGGTCGAGTAGCCAAATGCTGCTGATAAATAGAATATGAACTTTCATTTTTTTGTCGGACAGCTTTGTGCAGCAATTTTGACATCTCTGGGTTGTTGCTATGATACTCCCCTATAATGAGAAAGAACAGATTCAGCAATTGTTTGAAAGAGGAAACAGGAACATTTGGACAAGAGAACACAAAAATTTATTTTGAGTTCAAAACTTAGCATTGCATATAGTAGCATCCAGCATGCATACATATACTTGGTTAGCACACTTCAGAAATTATTGCCATTGTCAAAAACAACTTGCAGCAAATTTACAAAATATGATCAGGAAATAAAAGCATATTAAGGTAGATGAGATACCTCCCGGTCTGAATTGTATAAATCCAAAGTTTTCAAGTCTCTTAGCCGTATCCTCAGAGAAAGCCTTAACCCAGAATGATAAGTTCTCCCTTGCCAACTGCAAGAAAAGAAAATATATAAAAAGTTATATAGATATGTATAGACAGTAACTGTTAATTTTAAAGTACTGTTGATGAATACTTTAAATGGCAAGAATTCTCCCCTTGAGCTAATCTTTTGCAAGGACAGCAAGTGGATTAGAAATCTACGTGCACTCCTCAATATCTTTAGTAGCATGCACCCAAAATTATCACACACTTTTTTCATTTGATGGGGCAAAAAACCTTCTTGAAGCCATCTTTAATAGCAAAAGATAATTTGTTTAGAGAATATGAAGCATTAGTTCTTTCAGTAACTACTTGCAGTCGAGATAACAAAATTGAGAGTATAAAAGAATGTATATGAATATTATATTTATGAATGATTTGATTTAATCAAATCTCAAAATCCGAATGGAATTTAATGTTGAGAATCTCACGTCGGGTTTGTATAAGGGCCAATTGTAGTATATAGGGCCTTGGCAATCCTCCCCCCTTGAGCTAGCTTTTGGGATTGAGTTAGGCCCAAGCCCATATTTTAACATGGTATTAGAGCCCGGTTTGTTTGTGTTTGTGTGTGATTGTTTGCCGATGTTGTTCCCCCATGTTAAATTTCACGCTCCAGAGCGAGAGGCCCTGGCCGTGAGTGGGAGTGTTGAGAATCTCACATCGGGTTTGTGTAAGGGCCAATTGTAGTATATAGGGCCTTGGGCAATCCTCCCCCCTTGAGCTAGCTTTTGGGGTTGAGTTAGGCCCA
>JAOXNR010000001.1:12257481-12272967 GCA_028571225.1 Parsonsia alboflavescens | reverse complement strand
CCAAAAAAAAAAAAATAGCAAACAATAATAAAGTGATCAAAGAAGGCATGGGAATATTAGATGAAATTAGAATTAACAAAGGGGTGAGAAGTAGTAAATAAAATAGCACATACCTTGAGAGCAATGAGATTCCCATTTTGGAGAGAATTTTTAGAAGGCCAGATTTAACAGCCTGAAAAAGAAAAAGAAATCACTTTTCAAGTTTAGCAAAGCAGTCATGTGAACCAATTAGAACAAAGCAACAGTTCTGAGCATCAGAATACAATGGATATCCACAAGAATCTTATGGCAGAACACAAAAAAGAAAAAGCCTGTTGCAAAATGGAAGACGCACATAAAAATATTCCCAAGTTACCCCCTTTTATTTGTTGGTTTAAACATCCTTATGCTCAAGAATAAATAATGCAAAAAAAGATGAAACATATCATATTAGAGAGTAAAATTACAACATGAATTAGAAAAATCTCCTTGGCTATGATGCTAGCAATGATGCAAATTTCACTTAATAAAACTATATTTTGAGTTGTTACCATGTAGCCAAATTAGTGTGTGACCATTCACTAACATATCCTTACATACATCCACAACACAATTTGAAGAGAATTAATAGCTTACTATTAATGGCATAAGCATCAACTTTCATTTAATCTTTCCAAGCAAAGCAAAAGAGACTTTCAAATTCCTGTTCACAAAGTAACTTCACTAAAAACCAAATCCTAATCTCAACCATGCGCAAGTGCTTGCATGTGAATCAATGTGGTCTTCTGTTAATCAACAGACAGAGCACTTAACAAAAGGAAATATTCTTAAAAATCTAAGATATGGGAGAGAAACTATGCTTTGACAAGATTAGGCACCTTTTGATGCTTGTTAAGGGAAACTGGAAACCATTCAGATTTGTGAAAAATGTGTTATTAGTTTGATAACAGGGACTTATATGTTCTTTAAATGAAGTAGAAACCATTTGACATCAGACAAGAATACGGAAAACCGAACCCAGCACAACTAAGTATCCGTATACATGCTTGCAGGATTAGTTCAGCAAGCATCTCAATGTACTAGAAGAACCACAACTAGACAACATCGATGAAATGTTTAATTGGTAGGAGTTTGAGACCTGACAAACATAGTACCAATTCAAGACACAAAGAAAAACACATAAAACATCATATACAGAATGTGACATCAGTAGTTTATAGTTGAACTTTCCTGCAGAAAGAGAGAGATTAAAAAATGCATCTTCATTTGGTATACAAGACTTCAACCAACATCCCTGTCCCCTGATGAGAACCAATCATGCAAAACCAAAACAAACAGGCCTTTCAACCAATAGCATACAGACCTTACAATAGTTCTTCTGAGCCTGTTCAATTGTAACTGTAGGCATTTTTCCGTTCCTCATCAGATTCACCGTCCTAGTGCTCAAACGCCACTGCCGGCATGTCTCGAGTGCCAAATAGGGGCACACAGCACTATACAACAATTATGACAGAATGAGCCAAATTACAATAATGAAGGCATGACATGATGCAATTTAGCTTGCTATTTTATTACATTACAAAATACATCTACAGTGAACATCAGAACACTAAAGCAAAACATTTTACCATATTTTAAAATAAAGCAAAACCTAAAAGAGCTACATAGAAGGAAGAAAAAACCTTGCACCATATCCAATTAAACAAGCAAAATGGTGGGTACTGAAGCACTGAGCAGTATCCGCAACAATAGAAGCTGACATTCGTAGACCATTCTGAATCAGATGCTGATGAACAGCACCTACAGCAAGAAGTATTGGGATTGCTGGCTGGGTTGCTTCCTGATAACAAGTAGATAAATTTGAAACACAATTCAAATATTAGATAACCAAACCTCAAAAATCTGAAAGATAAATGTAAAAATGTTGGTAGTCAACAAAGGAGGGAAAACAATTAAGAATCACCCAGAGACTGCCAACCTATGACCTATTGTTTAAAAAAAGATAGAAAGAGAACCACAAAACCTAAACACAGCAGAAAACAGAACCAAATCAAGAAACCAGACTTGAAAAATACTAAAGAAAGCACAGCATTCAAGAATGGAGAATGACCATTAGTCTTTTTCAATTTCCTCTCTCCATGAGAGAGTTCCCTAAACAGAATCAATTGGAAGTAATCACCAAGAAAAGCACAATTAGAAAGTTAATAAAATAATCTAGTCTGCTGCATCACGCAATGCTAACAACAAAATGAGCCCAAATACCTGCTCATCAGATCTGTCAGAGAGAATGAGCAACTGAGATCCATTTCTAACAGCCTCATCAGCTGCTTCACAGAGCTTGTTTAGTGCTTTCTTTAATGAACCTTCTATCCCTTTCCTTACACTTAAAAAGGTAGGCAAGACTTGAGGCTTCAAGATTGGGTCTTTGAGCAAAGACTCAAGGTCTCCTTCATTTAGTACAGGACTTGATAATATCACCTAGTTGACAGTATGAAAATGCAAAGCACCGCAGGCAACATCAATGGTGAAAGAATGAACAGAAAAAACATGATAGCACCAATTGAGAAGAAGAAAAAAAGGTACAGTCGGTAAGGAAAAACAATGAGAACAAACCTGAGAGGCATTCTCAGGTCCAACTTCAAGTATGTTACCACGCTTGCCAAGATTGACTTCAAGGGACATTACTAGTCCTTCTCTGAGAGGATCTATAGCTGGATTTGTCACCTGAGAAGCAGACATAAGAAACAAAGTATAAGAACAAAGAACAAGCAAAACATTACTTCATTGAGAATTAACAAATAATTGAACAAGAGGATAAACACAAACAAGGATACAGAATCTGTGTCATATACTACAAAATTGAATGACTTCAGTTCCTCTGTAGGATGTTCCAAAACAGTGTACATTTTATTAACATGAACACACACTTTTATCCAATTGGCATATGACAATCTTAGGATAAGAAAATATTCTGGTTAAGGCCCCTCTAAATATTTGTGCACCATTAGACATTCAATTTGAAATCGGGAGTATGAAAAATAATCCAATTTTTCAATCATGTTCACAGAAACACATGAACATGTGAACAGTAATGAGTCAGTGCCAGTAGGCCACTAAAAATTCTTGCATTTTGATGATTATCTAGATCGAAATATAGAATTTGTTAACCTGGGCAAACCGTTGCTTGAAGTAATCAAACAGCATGTGTGGCTTTTGGGACAATGCTGCCAGTGGTATATCATCTCCCATGCAAAAAGTAGGTTCCTTTCCTTGTGCAGCCATTGACTCAATAACCATTTGAACATCCTCACTCGAATATCCATACGCCCTTGAGAAAACAGGAATAACAATTAGCTCGTGCAGATCAGGACATCCCAGTCCATTTCCAGGTAAGAAAAGAAAAAATCTTCAGGAAAGATGACCAGATTCTCTCTACGGAATTGATAAATAAGTTATCATTCATTTTAGACAACCAGATTGAACATGATGATGTCATTTTTCCAGCTGCATCCATAGCTGATTACAGTTTTTGGTTTCAGTAATATTAGACGTCTGTCTCCATCTGTGGATTAATCATACAGTCAATTGGACCAACTATAGATCACTTTCATGGACCACCAACCTTACTCATCAAGCGTACCTATTTGAACATACATCACAAGAAGCATCCTACACATGTGCAACTTACACACAAGATGCACAAAATAGAAGTGTAGTGAAAATTTGCAGAGAAGAAAAGGAAGGTGAAGAGAAAAGCTGAAAGGCATGAACCCTTCTGATAGAATAATAATATCTTGTCCAAAATAATCCAGAGGCAATAAAAAATTTGAGATAATCAAGTGGTCCAGGGGCTTACTGCTGGCATCTTAATATTGCTTCATTATCCATGACTGTTGTAGAAAGGAAGTTTGCAGGCTTCAGTGACCGTAATTTCTCTTTTACCCACCTTCCATAAGGATTTGTTAATGCTACTCGTTTTTTAACTTCAGTATTTTCAAAAACCTGTTTACATCATCAGCATCAGTGAGATATCTCCTTAAAACATTCTCAAATAGCTTTGCTCAAAAAAACAAAAAATATAGTAGTAAATGAAAAAAATTTCAATAATTAGTCAAGTTCTAAAAAAATGGTTCATAATAAATAGTCAACTTTCAAAGAGTTAAATCATTTTGGATAAGGAGTCATCAACTGGTGATTGGGCACAGACCTCATAGAACTGACAGAAAGCACAATTTTGTTCTTAAATCATTTTATCCTTCATCTACTTCCAAGTTTAACTCAAAAATATTACTTGGCTTGGGGAAATAACTCAACCACACAACTATAAATCCGAGGCCCTAAGATAATTATCAGATACCCTCAACTACGCCACTTTAAAGAGTTAAATTTCTCATACAGATACTTAACTCACTACTCTCATTACATGAAATCAGGAGCAAAAATTTATTGCACTCAATTAACAAAGAAATACAAGTAGGTTCTATAATGGATATTCTGATTGATTACAGATTAGGATTTCTATAGTGTACCATCCTCAGCTAAAAGATTGTTGTCTAAGAGACCTCAAGCTTGGATACTAGAAAAAAGATCCATAGGACAAACCTGACCACTCGCTAGATCAACAGCTATCATCATTCCAGGACCTAACCGCCCTTTCATTGTAATTTTTGACTCATCCATTGGCAAAACACCAACCTAGACAAAGAGTAAATGAGATCAGGATCTGTCATTGTAATTGAAGGTAAGTGAAGAACAGATGCAAGCCAAGTGCAACACCTCCAAACTCTCCAAGAAAGGATAGAAAAAAGCAAACCTATCATGAATCAGCATAAAGATTCTCAAGATGAATATTATATAACTATTATGTATATAAAGTATGTGTGTGTATGGATTCATTTATGTATTCAGACTTTTCTGCAGCTTTGCTCCATATGATCATAAGTTTATTAGGAATAGGAACTTTGTAAACTAGATGGGCAGTGGTTTCTGTTGAATGGTTCAGCTTTGACATTTGGAATTTAATTCAGCATCCTTGGTGAATTTTGGGACAATGTTCATTGATGAGGTAGTCTTTGTCCTAACAGTTCATTGGTTCGAAGATTCCGGAAATCTTGCTTTCTTCCTTTTGTAGATGGACAAGAGGAAAATGAAGAGAAAGGTGTTGCTTTAGAATTTTAAAAGTGGATAAAATTCTAACCATTCGTGCATATCAAAGTTTTTCTATGGTATACTTTGTTCATGAAAGAAATTTGAATTTCTAGGGTTCACTTATTGCTAAATAAAATTTGCAACATTAGCTCAAGCTGAGTGCAACATAGCTTGTGAAGAAACATTGTGTTTCAAAGAAGTTTGCAATTAATCGCTAGCAGAAGTGTTTTTTTTTTTTTAAAGCTTTTAATAAAGTTTCAGAAGCAATTAAAGACGAACTCCACTACTTCAAACAATGTGCACCTTATTTATCTGTATTCAAAAAATTATAAGACGCACCTCAGAAGCAACATAGACATTGTTGTCTTTTGTCCGCCAATATCTAGCAGGGCGGAGTCCATTACGATCAAGGGTAGCTCCAACAGTTTTTCCATCACTGTGGCATACAGTGCCAAACAAATGAAGATAGCAATAAAAGAAAATATATTTTAACAGAGAGTAATAATCTTGACAAGGTTCTTACAGCATGCACGAAAACAATCATGTAATGGTGCACTAGGATTTGCCTGCGTATACCCAAAAGCAAATACATACACTTACATACTCAAACACATGTTAAAAAGAAAACAAGTTTAAGCTTTCTACTGATTTCAAAGAAAAACTTGTTTCAGAAAACTTAAATGAACTTGGCAGGGCAGGATTTTATAATCGGATCTCTAAGAACCTAATCATAATTTATTAGGTAGGCCTTTGACCTAGAAGTTCTTATACATATGTATAGAAAATCAAACAAGGTGACAATGTTCACAGGTAATCAACAGAAGACTCCAGTCTACAAACTGATATCATCGGGCACTTACTCTTTTAAAGACCCATGAAATCAAGGTAAGAAAATATAGCTCATAAAGGTGATGAACTTTTTACCATGTTTGAGGGCATAAAGATTAGAGCATATGTTTCTCTTAAGCCTTCTGCAAATGTAGTGTGCATAGTAAGTTGGCCACTAACTTCCCAAAAAGAGATACCAACAAAAGTTTTTCAGAGATACCAGTATGTGTTTGGATAACGAATAGTGGGCTTATACAAATTCAACTTTCAGATTATGTATGCCCAAGTCAACCATATGTTAACTAACAGGACATGATAATAGAGCATTTTGTTGTTTGAGTAACCTGAATAATATTAAGGCAGGTCCATCCCAAGCCTCCATTTGCCCCTTGTAGTAATCATAAAAATCAACAACCTATATAGGCAAAACATTGAGTCAGATTAACAGGAACCTGAAACTGGAGTTCTCTAGGCTCCCGTCAAGGAGAACGAGAGAGTAATATTGGATATGTAATTTCCTTTTGCAATAATACCTCAGGGTATTTTATAGACAGTGTTGGATGGTTTTTATATGCCTCTGGGATCAAAATCATCAAAGCTTCCTCAGGAGTACGACCACTTCTTATTAACAACTGCATATCAAAAACCCATATATCAAAAGTCATACAATATAACATAATTCATCAAGGTAAACAATCCATGACTGCAAATATAATATCGCTACAAGCAACAAGTTCAGATGTCCATCTACCAAAGAGATACAGCTAAATAAAATGCAATCAATTGTATATTATCACAGACAATCAAGGATAAACTATGCATTAACCTTACTTATCCCTTTTTATTTACCAACAAGGAAAGTAGGACACAAAAAGAAAAACAACTTCTAATATATAGTTTATTATTCCCCTGACTGTTAGTCATGTTTTCGCGAATTAGTCAGTCCATTTGTATCCTCAAAGACATTTTAAATTGAATGTTAGAACCATATAAACTACTTGAAATTAAGAGCAGACTACTACATACTTCTGCTGCACTGTCCAGATTAGCAGAATCTGATGCCTTCGGGTTCCCAAAAGGGCGAACTTCATTTTCACGACCACGCCAAACAGGAGATTTCAGAGAGGTTTCCCGAGATTGCATCCAGTTCAAATTTCCCTGCATAAATTATTAGTGGCACAAAAAGATTTCAATTATCAAGGAAAATGAATAGGAAACAGAGGTAGGGGCACACTTCTCAAAGAGCATTAGACCTGTATTGTGTTGATCTCTCCATTATGGCCAAGAAACCTCATGGGTTGAGCAAGAGGCCATCTAGGGCTAGTATTTGTACTGTATCTCCTGTGGTAAATAGCAAATGGGGATTTATAGAGATCATTTTGTAGGTCTAGATAAAATTTGCCAAGAACTTCTGATCGTAGCATTCCCTTGTAAACTACGGTTTGATTGGACAATGAGCAGAAGTACAGCTCACTCCCCCAAGTTTCATTTCTGGCTGCTCTCTGGATCAATTTCCGACATATATAAAGTTCTCTTTCAATGTCATCAACATTTTCTTCCTTGACAATTCTGACAAAAACTTGTTGTATGTTGGGCATGGTTTTTCTGGCATAAAAACCAACAACCGAAGCATCTACAGGAACAGGCCTCCAACCAAGCACTTCAAGACCCTCTTCTTTAAATATATTCAGAATTGCTGCAAAAGTATGCAGCAAAATCAGAATAGACAGACAAGAAGTACTGATATTGACCAAGTGTTAACATTCTGTCTCAATCATTCTTTCATTTACCCAGAAATTGACAGAAACTAAATAAGATGTCACTCGCATCCTTTTAGCATCTTTAAACATGAGTAGTTTCGAGATAAAGAGGTTGCACCCAAGTAACCCCCTCAGAATTTGTGATAAATACCCTGGGAGTCAGAAAAAAAAATACCCAGCTTTCCGGCAGAGAACAAAAACAGATGGAGGAAGGTGGGGCCAGCCATTTTTAGCTTTATTTTTATACTTCATCAATAAAATTTCTTCTATTGTCCTGAAAATGAAAATAGATAGTCTAATAACAGAGCAACAAAAGCCTTATGCTGTTGTCTTCACAAGATGTAATATAAATAAGCAAAAAACCAGATAAGTAGATTGTTAGTTATGTTACTAGTGTTTCATCTCTACCATCATCTAGGCATTTATTGATTCCAATGACTACAACTCGTGGAAGTGACTCTCTTACACACTATAATAGAACTATACTTCTCCTGTACATTTTTCTTTGTTTCCCTTTTAGCCAGCAAACAGTAAGATCATCACAACAAAATTTCTATTATCTGAAACAAATTGTCTAAATATCAGATTTGAAGAGAATAATTGTGAAGTGCAAGCTGACAAATCAAACACCAGAAGATCAAGTGTACTTCGGTAAACATCCATGATGGTTGGTGGATAATGCATCATTCCCTCAGCAGATTACAAACTTACAATTTCTCATACTTATTTCCTTGCATTTAGTCATTTCAACTTTGTCTTACCTGCTTTTGCTTCTTTCACAAGTTCTTCATCATCGGGGAAAAAAATCATTCCAACACCAGTGTGTAATTTGTCAAAGGCAGCAATCCCGGCCTTGGCAGCCCAATCATTAAAAAGGTCCCAAGGAATAGATGTCATCACTCCAGAACCATCACCAGAATCATTATCAGCTCCACAACCCCCACGATGTTCCATACAACCAAGGGCAGTAAGAGCATCATGAACAATTCCATATGATGCTTTATTTTCCAAATTGGCAATAAATCCAACTCCACATTCTCCTTTTTCAGAAATTATGTCTTCCAAGTTCGCAACCTACAAAAATGATCAAATACACATAAGCAATAGCATTATGGATAAGAAGAAAATTAAACCACAAAGACATCCAAAAACAAAATGTAGCATGTTTCTTCATGGTATGCAGTCCGCCTTGACCCTTTTATAAATTGCAGTCAAGATGGCATCTATTTGAGCTCCACAGATGCAATGATAGTTACTTTGATTTATGTAACTTTCATAGAAAACAGTGAAAATTAGTTTTGAGCTATGTAACTGTCATAGAATCAACAAAAATTACAGCCTTTACATGAATTTTCGAGCAAGAAAAAAAAGAAGGAGAAATCAAGTTGCAAGTAATTATCAGGAAAATAGCGTTTGCCTCCTGGCTACGTGAACGGAAGCTTCTAGTGTATCTGAAATTGACAACTCATATATACCACAAAGGGTGCTTCACAGATCTCTCAATGAAAAGAATACAGTTTAACATGAAATTCGCAGCACTGGGAGCAACCTTTCAATAACCAGATTACTGAACCGCAGAAAAGGAATGAACCTAGAAAAAGGCGGCGCCAAGAAACGTTTCTGAAACCTTTATACTTCTAGAAACATTGTTGGAAAGCAAACTAAATTCATCAGAATATGAGAAAGGCGACTAACCTTGGGCTTTAAATCGTCGGAAGACGACTTAGTAACAGTACCAATGCGTTCGAGATCAAGAACGGCTCTAATAGACAAGGATGACCAATGGTTTTCACACAGACCACCACCACGTGTCAGTCGAGTAGACGACGACACTCCAAGTCTCCGGCGAGTCCTCTTAGAAGACTGACTGCACAATCCAACAAAATCAAGAAAAACCAAGTCCCTGGAACCCAATTTCCCATTAGAGCAGAGAAGTTGCGGGACTTGTCCCGCTACCGTATTTACAGACATCTATTGACTCTCCCACCACTCCGGTCAATAATCAATACCGAATTCTATCTAATCTAATACGAGGGAAAGGAGTGAGAGGAGGTGGGCGGAGGGAGTAACACTACTAGTAGATTGTGCCAGTGGGACCTGTGGTGGCGGTGGGAATGTGTGGAGGACGGGGAAGGATGTAGAGATAAAAGAACGAGAGATTGGGAGCGTCTCTCTAATGTGTGTTGTTTAATGTTTATATCATATTCCTCTCTCTCTCTCTCTTTGTGGCTTTCAATTTCGACTTTGCTCATGATGATGATGTCCGGTACTGACTCTGGCGGTGGCAGTTTGACTGGAACTTGGGGACGTTGGAGAAGGCAGGCTATCTTCCTCAAACTGCCCGTATGTTATGACCAAGGGTCAAGTTTTGAAGCGTCACCGTTCAGGAGATGAGAAATCGGATACGGTAAATAAAGTTCATGCACAGGCTCACTTCCCGTTCGAATTTGAATACAATTAAGGAAAGCCTATACTTGGTAATATTTGGTAAATCCAATTCAGTTTCAATCAGATCTTTTCAGTTTAACGTAATTCAAATTAATTATATCTAATTATTTTTAATTCATAATTTTGATATGACTTTTTTTCCGTCCAATTTCCACTCATCCTCTGATTCTTCATATAAATTTACTACACATATTTTAATAAAAAGTTAACTTAATTTATTAAAATATTAAATTGTCAAATTTTTTTAATAGATTTTTTATTAATTTATAAAATAAACATTTATTTTCAAATTGTTTTTTTAATGAAAAAATACCTTTCTCGCTTAATCACTAATTTGAAGTGTGACTTATCAAATAAATAAATAAAAATTTGAAGTGTGGAAAATTTTGTTTTTGATGGTGATATGGGGATTGGATGGAGTAAAAAGATGAGGCTGAAAAATGAAATGTCACTTAATACGTGTCAATCAGTAGGATAGTCACATAGTCGGTATCAAACCAAACTCTCAGTGAAAATGAAAAGTCTTTGCCTCCGCACGCTTCAAATCTTCCCCGTTTAAGGCCTGATATTGGTATCGTCCAATAATTTTTTCAATATTAATTAATTAATTAGGGTAATAACGTGGTAACTTCATCAAGAAAAAATGCATTTTTTTCCATTATTTTTTCAAATAAAAATGTAACATGTAATTATGAATCAAAAGGTACATGCATACATCTATTAATTTATTTATTAAAAATTAAATAAAACATCCAATTTCAAACAAATAAAATAAATTTTATTTTAAACATTCAAATTTCCCATGGAAAGTGAAAGCAATGCTACGTGGCAAACATTCAACTTGAAACATTATTGTAACTTTCGGTCACAATAAAGTAAAATATTCACCGCCATGAATCAATTTATAATTTTAAAAAATATAATCTCATGTCATTAAGACTTAAAATTTAGTCATATAGTATTTTCATAAAATTAATAATATTTACCGTAGATGTGACATACTCATATAATTAATAATATGGTAGTATTAAGTGGAATATTTATTTATCTTTATTTGTATGTCATTTGAGTTTATTTTTCTTCTATTTTTTTCATAATTAATAAATCATCAACTCGTTCTCAATAATTAAATGAATATTTTACTCCTTTTTTTAATATTATTTATTATTTTTATAAAATATTTTTTTCTTAATGCCTTTCTCATGAAAGACATTGTTAGAGAGGAAAAAAAATTTTAATTTAATATTAACAAAATCCCTGTAAATCACTAAGGGACAATGTAATAATTCATTAATTTATTTATTAGCATTGTGGTGACGTGGCACGGGTAGTAACATATTAGATCCAACTTTATGTTAGAGCACCTTCAAGGCAAGGTGCTTAATCTTAGGTGGAGGAAAGAGAAAAATAAGGGCGCATCTTTCTCTCCCATGCCAACTCAGACAAATTTGAAGTAGCGGTGCATTTCTTTGCACCAGGTGCCTCACGGAAACCAAGACGTGTCAGGTTGTAGAGGACATGTGGGGCTGGGCCCCACCGACAGTTTAGTTTTTTTGTTTTTCTTTTTTTTCTTCTTTTCTTCTTCCAACTTTCTCCAATTCCTTTGTTACCTTCTTTTTTTCGCATGCAATTTTTTCCTACATTAATTTTTTTCTTTTTAATTTTACATACATATTCATAATATATATTTTTTTTTTTCATAATAGACACACAAACTTCTTTTCTTTTTATTTTACTTATTATGTGGTTTTATAATAAAATTTTATAGGTTTATTAATTTATTTTTGTTTAGAAAAAATAATTAATTTTGGTGTTAATTTATTTTAAAATAATTAGATTTTTTTAATATTTCATTTTTTTAATAATAGCACAAATGTAAAAATAAAAAAAGAAAAAATTATTTTATATAACATAACAAATGAGCTGATAGATGAAATCCATTTTAAATTTCCTAAAAAAAATAATGATTGCATCATAAGAATACTTAAAAGGAAATTACTTAAAATAAATAAGTGATATATGGAATGCCAAAGGTACCCTTGGCATGTTTTTTAGGTTTCCTTTTGATTAATTAATCAGATGTCTATTTGTAGCATTTTGTCTGTTACCTTTGACCGGTAACAGCCGGTAGTTGATGACGTGGGCCTCCTAGATTCGGTCATTTGCAGACAGAGATTTTCATTAAAGTGGAATTTCTGTGGGGTATCGTAATACCTGTGAAGCACTCCTGGGCCGGAGTCTTGAACGATAGTGCCATGGATTATTCTACTGTTAATAATTCATAATACTCCCACCGTTTACTTTGCACCCTATTTTGACTAAGTGCACAAAATTGAATGTATGACTTTTTTAAATAGATAAATTATTACTAATATAAAGTTTGAATAAGCTTCCTAAGTTTTCGATTTCTGTCTACCCATAATAAAGTCTTATCTCTAATTTTATTAATGATAATGATATATAAATGGATAATTTTTTTAAAAATTAAATACATTTCATAATCTAAAATCATAATGAAAGACGTAGTAATTAATTTATATCTATATTAATATATAAAAATAGTTTCCAAAGCAAAAGAGGCTAGCGAGTATTATTCTATGAATGTTTATGACAAAATTTATTTATGTCCAAATCAATTATTTTCTTTCTTTAACAAGATAAACTTAAAATATTTTATTAAAGTAAATACTAACAAGAGAGTTCCCGAAAAGGAAAGGAAATAATTATAAGAAAGAGTCCAAGTAAAAGAATAATAATAACAATAATAATATAACACAAAAATGATTATTTTCTCTTTCTAAGAAGATGAAAGTTAAAATATTTTAGGAAAAGAGAGAATAACAAGAGTCTCCCAGCAAAATAATAATAGTAATCTATGTCTATATTGATATATAAAAGTAGTTCCATAGCATGATTATTTTATCTCTCTAACCAGATAAACGTTTAAATATTTAAGGAAAAGAGATAATAACAACAGAAAGTTCCTACAAAATAATAATAATAATAACCCATAAATGTTTGAAAAACTCATAATCTTCTCCCATCTTCGAAACAAGAGGAAATTAAAGATTATATGAAAAGAGGAGGCACAATATACAAGAGAACTAGAAATTTCTCGGCTATAGTATAATATTAGTTTATTTAAGAATAAAAAATATATATTATAATAAATTTACCAACAAAAAAACAACAGGGCCATGTTAAGGGGATTCTAGAAAATAAAAAAAAAATTATTTTATCTTCTCAAATGTTATTAAATCAATTAAGTATAAGTTTTTTTTTTTGGGAGTTAAATACTAAAACTTTCATTCCATTGAATAATTAAATTTTAATAATCGTTATATAGATTATTAATTATTAAATAAATTATATATAAAAGACAAACCATAAACTTTATTTTTATGGATACATGTGAAGTTTTGAAATTTAAACAAATTTATATATAAGTATCAATATATTATAATATTTTTTTTTTTTAAAAAAAAAGGGGGTATGGAAGGGGATTCTAGAAAAGAAAAAAAAACTAATTTATATTCCGAAATATTATTAAATCATTCAATTGAATAATTAAAAATTGAATTTTCCTAATTATTATATAAACTATTAATTATTAAAAAAATATTTTTTTATATATAAAAAAGACAAACCGTGAACTTTGATTTTTAAGATACTAAAAAAGTTTTGAAATATGAACAAATTTATATAGGAGTATCAATGTATTATAATAAATTTACAAAAAAAAAAACAAAATGGTATGTTAAGGGGATTCTAGGGGGAAAAAACACCTTTTTTATCATCCTAAATATTATTAAATGAACTAAGCATACTTAAAAGTTTTTTTAAGGGGGGATATTTATTAAAATTTTCATTCCATTGAATAATTAAAAATCAAAAATTTTAATTGTTATATAAATTATTAATTATTAATTATTAAATAAATATATATAAAAGACAAACTGTGTGCTTTTATTTTTAGAACATTAATGGAATTTGAAATTTAAACAAATTTATATATGAGTAGTGTATCTCTAAATATATTTAATAAACTTTAAATTATAATTTTTAATGAGCTATGAAGGGCAATGGATCTCCCCTTACACATTAATTATGTCAAAAATTTTTTACTTTCTCTCTCTCACTGGATATTAAAATTAGTTAAATAAATAATTAGGAAGAAAGGGTTAAATTAGGCTAGATAAAGAAAAAAATATCATGCTATACTTATTATTTGTAAAAATTCAATTTAAAAGACTTTAAAGAATCAAAGATTATATACATATATCTATATAGAAAATTAATCGATTTAAATATCTAGAAAACAAATTATAACCATATGGTTAATTAAATTACTTAAAAAGAAAATAATCCTCGCTTAAATTAAAAAATTAAATTACTTAAAAAGAAAATAATCTTCACACAGATTAAGAAATGTCAAAATTTCATATATGAATTTAAAAAGTATAAGATTCCTAATAGAATTAAATAATTATTTAAATTTTAACTTAAATCTAGCATATGGAAAATATTTATAATAAATATATTAAAAACAAATCGTCTATCTTTTAGAATATCTTCTTTTTTCTAATAATGTATATATAAAATTTTCTTGAATCTATTTAAATCAAATAATCACGCAATAGATATTATTTTATTAGGTGGTGTAGACGAAAGACTATAAAATCCAGGGCCTAATATTTATCTACGCTCAATCGTATATTAAAAATTTGAAATAATTTGATTACGTTAACTTCAAATTAATATCATATAAAACTCTTCGTTATTTTTTATTTTAAAAGAATTATAAAAGTACAAAATATTGGCACAGAAACCGCTAAGAAAAACATATACAAAATACTGGATTTAACATAATTTGAAAATATTCATTATAAACAATCATGATATATATATAAGTACTCAATTAGTTATTATTTATAAGTCATTAGAGGTTATTTTATAAAATTAAGAATATAGATATTTTTTCTAAAATGCCTTTTATGAATAATTGAATTGAGAAGAGAGTTTTGGATAGAGAGAAAGATTGATAGATCAGATACGGAAAATAAGGTAAAAACCAATGTTTTATGGATCGGATCGGACCGGCTGGTCCAATCGGTCAAATCGAGAACCGACCAGCTGACCGGTCCAATTCAAGGAAAAAAACCTATTATTTCAAAAATCGTTGGTATTTTAGCAAATCGATGAAAACCAGCCGGTTTGGTATTGAACCGGCTGGTTTTCATTCTAAGAACTTTTGGGACTAAATTGATAAAATTAAAAACTTAATACACTGAACTGAAAAATAAACAAAATCAATTTCATAATT
>JAOXNR010000001.1:12236558-12248251 GCA_028571225.1 Parsonsia alboflavescens | reverse complement strand
GGCTTTTATCCATCAATATTTTTCATTACAATTTGTAAAAATGCATAAAAATTCATCCATTCACTTGCACAAAATGTCGCTACTAATTGCATAAATAAGGATGATAAATTGATAAATTTATAAATGTCAAATGCATTCTTTAATTTTTAATTAAGATAAAATGACACATCTTATTCTGGATGGAAAGAGTACCATTTTATACCATTTATTATGATTAATATTCTTTCTATCCCAAAATATAAGTCTTTTAGGGGTAGGGTGGATGCAATAAGGCACACAGGCTCATCCCTGAATTTCCCCTTCTTTTTTTTTAAAAAAAAATTTTATATTAAAATAGTAATAATTTTTTACTTTGTTTTTCATAGGCCTACCCTCAAAAATGTGTGATGCTTTGCGATTTTCTTTTTTTCTTATTTTTTATTTCAATTGTGGAATCTTTTAAGAATCATAATAAAAAAAAAACAGAAACTTTCATTTAAAAAAAGAATTTTATTGATTGATATTAATTTCTAAACTTTTAATCAAATCTTCTTCTATTTAACCAATAAACTTTATACAACACTACTAAAATACTATACTTGAGAAATTATTTTTTCTATTAATTTTAAGAATTAATACGACATCATAATTCAAATTATCTGGTAAGAAAATAAAATAGTCCGACACTCTCATTTTTTATGTTATCCTGATTTGATAAATTTTTTACTTTCAAATTATGAATTATTAATATTTAGGATGTTACTTATTTTGATTTTTTTTGTTTATTTACTTTTTTTTTTCACATTAAAATAAAATATTTTCTTTTATCTCAAAAAAGAGGGATAAATTATACGTAATAATGCATGGTGATTTGAGAAACCGATCAAAATTATTCTTTCTAAGGGGTTGGAGAATTGACGTCTAGAGATGGTGATTTGATGAAATATTTGTTGAATAGAATCTAATGAATTCTATTGTTGATATTAATTTATATTGCATGATTACAAAGCTAAAGCTTAGTAATAACTGATTCTTATTTTATATTATTCTTTTATGTTAAAAGAAATGGTATTTGAGATGAATGTACAATTTTTTGTGGTTCTAGTGTCATAGCAAAGTCTGTAGATGGCATAATTATTATGTCTCGGGAAAAAAGCCCCTTGTTTTCATTATTGAGAAGTCAGAGGTAATCTCTTTAAAAAAAAAAAAAAAAAAATTTTGCTTTACTTCCCCCACCCCCAATTAACTTAATTGATTTCTTTTTATTAGGCGCCTATTGGCCTTGAAATGGGCATAGGATTTCTATGCCCTTAAAGAATTGTAATATGGTTGATTTGGAAGAGTGTTTCAGCTGAAAAATGATGATTAGATCAAAATGACTATTCACAATACGTTGATGATTCATAATAATTAAAAAAACTTATGAAATCAAACACTAATTTGATACACACATATATATATACAAATTTATATATATATATGGTAGCAAATAGATTAGAAGTCCTTTTTTAAAAATACTTTTTAGAAAAAATGCATCCAAACGCCCAATGAAAAATGGTACATCTATAAAGAAGCATGAGTTAAAAATTTTTTTTTAAAGTTATCCAAACGGTCCTTTAGCTAGATATTTACTTATATCCAATAAATTTAATGAATATATTTTGTTTCATCAATTTCAATTTTTAAATAAACTCCATTTAATCTAAAATTCTAGTAAAAATCATTTAATTGGAGAAATTTATATTCTTTGGGGATAATTGCTTGATGAAGAATCCAGTGATGAGGATGAAAATCCAAGATGAGACCGGGAAGGATTTGATTAATTACAGAAGAACCATACATGAAATCATCATGTCAAGTATTGATTTCGAAGAAGCAGGTCACAAACTACTGAAAATCAAAATGCCCGGTCAGAAAATGGAATTATGCACCATGTCATTTGATATACTATTAGGTATACACCCATTTTAACGTCACATTCTAGGGCTTGTAGAGCTTTGTAGTGATAAAATATAAATTATTATGCTTCCATAATTAAGAAAGTATTAATCATTAAATATGACTACTCACCACGAAATAAATAATCTGTATAAAGCAATTGTAAGACAGTTGATAAAATATGATTGTCGTTACACATTGATGGAAGATAATTGACAATACCCTTCAGATTTCCTTATAAATAGGGTACACCATTTTAAGTTTCTTTACAAGTACTCTCTGTCTGGCTCTTAATCTGATTTAAGCATCAGAGAGGCAAATTGGGACTACACCCAATTTCTTCTGACTTCTTTCTTGCAAATCTAGTTCGGGAAGATTCTGTCGGAGCTCCAACCCGGTTACAGCACCCGATTCCAGGTTCCCGATCTTTCACCCGCATCATTGTTGGAGTGCTGCAGCCATGAAAAGACTTGCATAAGATACTACGGACTTTTGGGGCAGCGATTTTGCATGATTAACAAAGTTTACCGAGAAAACTTTGACAAATGCGTTGGCCAACATCATACATAGACTCGAAACAAATAGATTGCGTAATGTTGCTTAATTTTTTGCTCATTTATTGTTCTCTGATGCTGTGTCCTGGCAAGTTCTCAGATATATCCGGTTGACTGAAGAAGAAACCACCTCCTCAGCTCGTATTTTCATTAAGATCCTTTTCCAGGAATTGTGCGAGCACCTTGGCTTACAATTACTGATTAAGCGGCTTAGCGATCTTACCATGCAAGAATCATTTGGGTCAATTTTCCCCAAAGATAATCCCGGAAACACCAGATTTGCTATCAATTTTTTTAACTTCCATTGGTCTTGGTGGAATCACTGCAAATTTGCGGGAGTATCTGAAGAACATTCCATGCACCATCATGCAGAAGCAGCAGAAGACAATTTTGGAATCAGAAGATAGTTAATCAGATTCAGACTCAGAATACCAAAGGAAGCGTAGGAGAAAGAGATGAAGTAATTAGTAGTGTAAGCATAAGTTTAGAGTAATTTGAGAATCTTCTTTTTTAATGATTTAAAGTTGCATGTATATATTTATATATGTAAATGGAAAATCTTATCCTGCCTGTGGCTTCAAAGCCCTTGTTGATGCAGGGCATACCTGGTAGTTTTGCACACTTTCTTATACATTAAATTGAACACACTCATCCAACAAACCAAAAACTTTACCACAAAAATGAACAAATCTTCTTGAAACAATTTCTGATGATAATAATTTCCTTTAAAGTTACAACTTTCTCTACACGTCTGCTGTCTGCTATTCTGTATCCATGTCTAACTCTGCTTGTGTGTTATGTATAAAGAATGAATGAAAGAATACATGGAAAAGAATTATATGTATAAAGAACGAAAAGAATAAACAATGAGGAACTCCAAAATTTCCTCTTAAGCCTCGGCCACCTGACACCAATAATCCTCCAGAAACCTTGTTTCCAAACAAACCAGGGTCCTTGGCGGGCTTGTCTTTTTTTGAATGAATGAAATTGTGGCAAACTCCATCTTTGGCATCTCGAGGAACCTTTCCTAATGCAGAAAGAAGAAAACTGAAGCTGATCCTTTTTTAAGTGTCTTCTGCAAAAACTTTGAATATGTAGTCGCGAAATCTCCTTGAATATTGTTTTGGATCAACAGCTGATATACTATTTGGATCATATTGAATGGATTTGTATGCATGCTCAAGCTTCTTAGTGATGTCGTAGTCTTGAAGTATGTCTATGATGCCAAAGAACATCACAACATCATAGTACTCTCCAGTTGGCTCTCCTACAAGCTGAATCTCAGTATCATTCTTCCTCTCACTTCTTTCAACCCTGGCAGGCATATTTACACCTAAACTGATACTAGCCCACCTGCACAAGAAAATTGTTATAGTGGGTCTGAAGGCTAAACCTGTGTCAGATTATCAAGAACTTCTAGAGGAAGTTCTTACTGAAATAATGATGGACGAATGAGAATTCTCCTTCAGTAGTATATTATGGAGTCATTAACATCAGAATAGAAGATTATTAGCTTACATTGCAGGATCCAACATCAATTGATCCATATCTGCTCTAGAAAGACGGGGAAGTGATTCGTCCATGGCACCATTTTCTGCAGAATGAAGAAAGGCTTTCTTTTAGCTATTCTCAGAATGATCATTTCTAAATTATTAAAGTCTCAATAAACCAAATGAATGAGCATAGGAGTAACTCTTGACCATTAAGTGATGAAAAACTAAAAGATGGTATTTTCATGTCTTGATGAAGCAGAAATGAATAGTTTACCTGTAGGGGTTTGACAACCAGAGGGAATTTGTTCGTTGCCACTTACTGCTTCTCTAAAATGAAGACCAACCAAAAGACTGTAGTCCATTATTCTCTCTTGCTCGAGAAACTCACAGTCCCTATCTACTTGTCTGCAGAATACAGAGCTTATTCTTAATTCCAAGGCAGATGGATGGATGTATCATGAGAGACCACAATAAAATTGGAATTTTCTTTCCCTGTAAACTATGTTTTGGTTGATAATAGTTGGAAATATAGAATGACAAAGAGAAACCAGATGGTTAAATGTAACCTCAGCAGATATGGAAGTAATGGACAGAAGCAAAATAGTGAAAATTAAGATTCACCTTCGGAACTCTTGAAACCAATTCTTCTGCAGCCGGAAAAGAAAATTTAGATCTAGATCCTTCAGGGTGGTATTTGCATCAATCTCTGACTCTGGCTTATCTGTTATACGGCCAAAAGTAGACCCTTTCAAGTCATATCGTTTGTGAATTGCATACTCGGAACAGAAGAGGTTCCCCATTATGATGAAGCGTACCTAAATCATTCATCACATTAAGCATTTCTATAACACCAAGAATAAATTGATTCTGCTGCTTTCTTTTTACCTTCTTTTGTGCAGGTCCAGTTAATCTCACGCAGTGAAGACCATAGTACTTAGTGACCAGAGTGTTGTCAAATGCTCGCACGTGATTGTAGTATGCATTTAACATCCTCAAAAGCACCTAAATAAGAAATATTAAAATGAGGATTCTCCTAGCTGAAAAGAAAAGATTCCTGGAACCCATAACTTAGAAGGTTCAAGGGATCTCACTTTTACTTCAGCCTTCTTCATTGTCTTTATCATGTATCGATCATCATTTGTCAAGTAAAAGAAACTTCCACTTTTTCCAGGTGAGCAAAGTTCCCGGAGGGCATCATTCCCACAAATGGACAGCATGTAATCAGCTGGATCTACCTTGAATAGCATCCGAAGGGTCCTGAAATAATTGACTATGAGGTTAATTCTAATTTATTGTCCTTGGCAAGCAATAACAACTGATAAGCAAAAAGCATTTTGGTGCTAGGCTTGTCCGTAAAAGATCACCTGAAAACTTTAGGGCAGTAATCCTTCCACCTAAATTCACAGGATTGGTGTGGTGGAGTGCTTTTAGATCCCTCTGTTGGAAATCTTGTCCAGTATTTTTCCTTAGGGTCAAAGGCTGATGGCTTCAAATCAAGTGATGGTGGTGGACCAGCTTTTCCTACAGAATGCCTGTGCCATCAATTCACAAAAAGAAGAAAGATCAGAGCTTTAACAAATCAAAAGTGCAGACAAGACAGCAGGACCTCAAGTTGAAACAATGCTGACTGCTAAGCAGCTGCACTTTCAAAATGGTTGGAAGATTAACATTAACTATAGTAATGTTAATTGTTTTTCCTTGGTATTTAACTAAGCAGTCCAACATTCTTTAGTTTCAAAATTTATTTTTCCTTTAATTACATCAGATTATGGATTTGGCTTAGAAATTGTAATTGATTTGTTTCTCAATCCATTTTATGCTGCTTTTTATGATATATGTATTCCTGTTCTGCTTACTAAAATGATTCCTGAGCTTGACATGATGTGTTATGATTCCTGAGATTGACATTACAAAGTTGCATCTTAAAGAAAGTCAAATCTTCATAGCAAAAAGAGTGATTACCAAAACAAAGAAATTCAGAATCAAAACCTGAAACCATATTGATCAAATTTTGGGTAGAAATGAGAAACCATCAGAAATACGCAGCGTACCTGATTCCTAATTGCAAATTGAGCATTAGATCATAGTTTTTATGCCCTTTGGAGATTGTTTCTCCTTGTTTCTTTACAACCTTTGGTATTCTAAGTGGGCTTCCTCTAATGGTTGCATCTTCGAGCAGACCTGGCATAGCATCATCGAGTGCATTCCTATCCGTAGCAACAGCAGCTGCTGAAGGTCCAGCATCAGGCATGTGCATTCTAGCAAATTCCCTTTCTAGACCTGCATCTAATCGGCTATCAACCGACATTCTTCTCGGCCTAACATTGTTATCAACAGCCTTAGAAGACCTCCAAACAGCCAGCTTCTTGTTTGATGGCAAAATGGCAACCTTTTCACTCGGATGTACCTTACATTCCTTTAAATCATTATTATACACCTCTTGAGGATCCCATTCAAGACTGTCCTCCAATGACCCTGCTGGATAATAAGTTCCATTCCTTTCATTGGGATCTTTGCTCCAATTCCCCACATAAAGGCTCCCATCAGCCCATCTGAAAGTTCCATTTCCCTTAGGCAATCCATCTTCCCAATTTCCTTCATACATATTGCCATTAGTCCAGCACAATTTTCCTTTCCCAACAATGCTTCCATTTTTCCACTCACCAACATAATAATTCCCATTATGCCACTGATATTTTCCGTTACCTTCCTGCAACCCACGGCACCATTCTCCATCATAGACATCTCCGTTGCCATATTCTTTTGTACCACGACCATGCTTGAAATTCATCATCCATGAACCCTTGTAAGTATCCCCATTAGAACTCGAGTATGTGCCCTCTCCATCCATGTAACCACTCTTAAAATGACCTTCATACATAGCCCCAGAAGGCCAACTGAAAATACCTTTCCCCATAGTTTTGCCTCTAAACCATTCCCCTACGTACATGCATCCATCAGTCCACCAATACTTTCCATGTCCGTGAGGGAAATTATCTGACCAATAGCCTTGATAGTAGTCGCCGTTGGGGAGAAATCTCTCGGAATGATACACCTCTCCACTTGGATGTTCTTCGACATCTTCTTCCTCAATACTGTCTTCTTCGACGTGTGGCTGTACTGCTGTAAACGGAGTCCCAAAAATTGTGTTGGCTCTCTTCTTTGCCACGGCCTGAGTTTTCCGTACGGTAGCCTCCCAAGCCTTCATGGTGCGACTTTATTATCTATCTGTTTGACAATATTGCATACAGGCTATCTGCATTGGTTTCAAGAATTTCTTCTTCGTTTTAGAGACCGATGGCAGATTAAAGATTCTATCTTTCATGGAAGGAAAATCCAAGGAAACCCAGATGAGAAAAAAATGGGAAAAAGAAAAAATCAATCTTGATTGACATTCAAACCATATTCAGAGATTTGGAACTCTCTCTTTCTCCCTTCGCCTTTCTCTCTACGTTTTTTCTCTCTCCTCATTCGTGAAGAATGTGGAACGGAAGGATGTGAGCAACACAAACCACCAATGTTCAAAATGTTTGCCATATTTGGGCAACATTTTTGTTAAATTTCAGGTTTTTCTTTGGGGAGAGACAGCAAATCCACAAAGACCCTATGATCATGGAGAAGTGAGGAACACATGACATCTGTTGAGAATGCAAAGGTCAACAGATAATGACAGAGGAAGTCCAATTGGACTATCTTTAGAATCTTACATTAAAATCACTCAAACAACAAAATAAGGAAAACGAACTTTTGTTGGTTCCACTATAGAATTATCTCAGAAATAATTGTTACAATTTGACAGCAAAACTAGGTAAATGTTGGTCCAAAATTGGGTCTTTTGGTTCAGAAGGAAGACTGGTTCAGCTTCTGTCAACCGCGAGAAACGCTATAGCTAGCCTCTGATGGTGGCCTTGACATTTGGTGCAACCGGCGGATTTCAGGTGCCAAAGTACCAAACGAAATGGAAATACATCCCACGCCTAAAATTTGACCAACGCAATTTACTCTATTATATCCATTATTAAGTGGTTAGGGGGTTAGAGATACATCTTGGATTATAAAATATTCTTATTCTGAGAGATCAAATATTTGATTTAGGGTATTTTAAACCTAGAAATGACTCTTTATTAAGTTACATTTAAAACTTGAATTTTTTAATTAGTTAGAATATTTATGTTAATACGGAAGAGTGAATTTTCATTGTATTGGATGTCCAATTCAATCAATCAAATTGATCAGTTCAATTTGATTTTTAAAATCATGTTTGGAATATCAATTCTAAGTAGATGAATCAATTATTTTTAGGTTATGTTTAAATTTGGGAAGATGAAAGGAAAGGAGAGGAGAAAAACATGGGAAGAGGAAAGTGTCGGATGAGAGATTAAATACTTATTATGTTTACATAGTTAATTATTGTGAAATGGGCAAAAAAAATTGTTCCCCATGAAAATCAAGTCAAACTTTTTAAATTAAAAGTTGATGGACTTTATATTCTTCGGTTAATTTCCTTTCTGTTTAAAAAATTCAATCCAAACCCTTCAAAATTTATTTTTTATTAGTATTATTATTTCTTCAACATCTTGAATTTAAGTGTGAAAATCAATCATCCACTACGACAATCTTCAAATCTTTGACATTGGTCAACTTTCAAAGTAGAGTATTTGTCATATAATTTGTTGATATCTTTGCTTGTACTAGTGCCCTCCAGGCAAAGGGGAACAATTGTGAATTTAAGATTTAACTCATGTTTTGTATGTACACTTTTGGGCCCATTCTTAGTCCAGTTATGCCCATTCATCAACCCAGCAGTATGGATCATTTGCCGGCTTCTGTTAAAATTGACACAATTGAAAATACTTCTTAAATTAATTATTATTTTTTTAAAAAAAATCAAAATGGACGTTCGATTTTGGACCATAACATTTTTGTATAATAAT
Source organism: Parsonsia alboflavescens (assembly GCA_028571225.1). Lineage (NCBI taxonomy): Eukaryota > Viridiplantae > Streptophyta > Magnoliopsida > Gentianales > Apocynaceae > Parsonsia > Parsonsia alboflavescens. The sequence goes on along the minus strand of JAOXNR010000001.1, from coordinate 12,239,353 downwards.
AAGAATAATTGTTTATGTCGAGAGCCCTAAAAATTCCTCTGCATGTTAATGATCCCAAATATCTTCAATTCACGTAAATTTAATATCCAAGAGCACAAATATTATCTGGGAAAAAAAACTTTACCAGAACAAGGGGGGAAATGCAAATGAATGAAATGGAGCTCCATATACATGTTATACAAACGGGAAGAAAATGGGAAAATTCCAGATATTCAAATATATGAAATATTATTTATATATTCATATCTTGTTAAGTTTGGCAAGAAGGAAGACGGCGAGAGAAGTAGCCCCCGGGATGAAGATTTCATTGGGTATTGCCGTTGGGAATAAGCGTTGCTTGAAAAATAGAGCAGTCATTGGAATGCCGAAAACGTACATGATTGTATCTTTTGCACCAATTCCAGTTACTCCGGTATCCATAATCACATTCTGCAATATCTTCTGGAATTCTTCTCTCGTCAGTTCCTTTCCCTTGCCTTTATGATGCTCCTGAAAACCAAAATCGAATCAATTATTTCCCCAATTTAAATGTTAAAGTTAAATTTTAATCCCCAAAAAAATGTATATGTCATACAATATATTGTTTTCACAAACTTTCTTGTATGTGCAGTACTAAAATAAGGTCTCGGATTGTTTCAAGAATCTAACGTTACCGAATCTAGAAGCAACTTTATCCAAAAAGCCGATGCGTGTATTGGATTTTCTTTTAAATTCCATACCTGCAGGATTATTTATTTAAGTAATAATATGCTAAATTTAGAAAAGTGCATTTTCAATCGTTATTTAATTTAATTAATTAGTTATATATGTATCTCTCTCTACGCTTGAGTAAAAAAATGTGTATAAAACCGTGAATTTTTAAATATTTACTTTGAATGCTTGTTCGAGGGTGGATTTCTTCGGCACCTTAAACTGTGTGCTTCCGAGCTTCTTGTTAATTTCTCTGCCAAGTCATCAGGTACATGAAATTAGCACTGTTAATTAACTGGAGTTCATCAAAAAGAAATTCGAGATTGATTTTTTCTATTGGTTTAAGGAATTTGCAACATATAAATATATATATATTTTAAGACTCAACCTTTCACTTCAATCCTTGACAATTTCTTTTGATCTTTTTCATCCCTAAAATATTTTTGATTGGATATTTTGATCCTTTTGATAATATTTTTCAAAAAAATACCGGATTTTGAAGTTAATGATGAATTGAGTAAAATAGAAAGAGTATTGTCATTAAATTTCATCATTTCACTAAAATGTGGTTGAAAATCCAATGAATTTTTTTTTTTTTAAAAAAATTCAATTAAAAGGATCAAAATATCCAACCAAAATTATTTAGGTATAATAAAAGAAAAAAAAATGTTAAGAAGGCAAAACTTCCAAAAGGTGAAAAGTTGAGTTTGGAAATATATAATAACTAAATATATTAACAACTGATATATCAGCAGGGATGATTTTAAAAATTGAAATTAGTACTAACTCGACCGTTGAGCACACAGCATGGTAGAAGTCGGCCAAGGTCCAATCCTTGGTGTCTGAAAAGTACTTTTCGTAGCATTCGGCCAACACCGGTTCCATTTCCTTCACCTTCCTCTCCTCACTTCCTGCACCAAAATTAGATATTCTAACGGGCAATTTCGACCTTAATAATAATAAATAAATAAATAAAGTAAATATGAATTTCCAACCCAAAAAAATAAAATTAGAATATACATATAGAGAGAGAGAAAGGGAGGGAGGGAGAACCAAATTTCTGGAGCGCCTGTCCCATTTTGGAAGAATTACAATCCAAGGGGGAGGCGATTAGGGCACAGAGAGGTGCCAAAAGGAAGGCTTAATTAAAGGTTTTCGAGAGAACCATATCTGTATGGGTTTACCGAAGCTTGGCAGAAGGGAAGAGAATATATGAAGGTTCCTTGAGAAGCAAGCATCATTTTTACGGTTGCTTTTTCGCTGATCTTGGAACATACTAATAAAATAACGCATTGGGTTGTGGTCTGAACAGCTGGCTGGCTGGCTGGCTTTTTGACAGCTAATTACTGAGAAAGGCATATTAATTTAATTTATGGAATTCATCAACCAGTGGAATAATTAATAATATTTAAACTAAAGATGGAGTAGTATTAATAGAGGGAATGAATCGACTAATTAGCCAAATTATATTTGCTGGAATCTGTCTTGGATTCATTAAATTAAGTTGAAATATATTATATAAAATTACTTATTAAGAAAATTTCGCCCAAAGAAATTTATAGAATCTATTCCCATATGATATGGTCCATGTGATTTGTAATTTTTCTCATTTTGGCTTTTTTTTTTTTTAATTAGATTGATATTTTCTCTTTTTTTTAATGATAAATAGAAATTTTTTAAATTTTGAAAACAACTTCTCCCCCATTTCTCTGGAAAAGGGAGAATATATAGAGATTTTTGCGAGAGCTTAATAATCAAGAAAAGGAAAACAAGGTTAGAGGAGAAATAAGAACATTAAGGGATACTAGAAAAAATGAAAAGTAAACTATTTTTTTAAATATATATTATTATTGACAAAATAAAACAGTAATTAAAAGGAGGGAATTATACTGGGACGAAGTATGCATTAATTTTGCAAGCCCATTTTTTTAAAACCACCCCCCCCCCCCCTTTTTTTTAAATGTTTATAATAGGTTAGAGAATGAGACAGAAAATTGTGTGTCTATATATTCCTAAAAAATCTCAAACATTTTTATATAAATAAAATAAAACACCACAATTCACAAAAAAAAAAAGAAGAAGCGAATTATACTAGAAAGTATATA
>JAOXNR010000001.1:12210859-12222513 GCA_028571225.1 Parsonsia alboflavescens | reverse complement strand
TCCCCCCCCCCCCCCCCCCCCCCGGCTAGTATTTACCAATTTCTAAAATCTATCCCAAATAAATATCAAATCTTACATTTTAAGATATTTAAAGTTAAGTATTTACTTTCTTTTTAAAAAATAAAGATACATTACCTTTTAAGTTTATGAATAACTTTTTAAATTAAAAATAATTACATTTGTCAGTAGAAAATTGATTTTCATTTAGAATTGAATGTATTTGGTCAATTATTTTAAAAAAGATCTATTTAATTGTTAATCATTTTTAATTAATTTTTAAAATATCAAATATGGAACGATTCATAATAAAGATTCGTGAAGTGTGTTATAGCGTGTCATTAACTGCATGAGCATTCTTTTCATTTTATTTTATGTTTACTACTATATTTTAGCCTCAGATATCAATATTTAATTTCTTTTATTATTATATTTGCCCCGGGGGTTGTCAGGGGATCATATATAAGAACCCTTCGGTTCAGTTATTTAGGAGTTAGAAGCATTTGGATTTGAGAAAGGAGTAGGAGAGAGAAATTAGCAGAGGGATGGAAGGAGGAGAAAGCAACGGAGGGTTGTTGTACCATGAGGTACAAGAATCAAAGCTATGCGCTGTACATTGCGTTAACACCGTGTTGCAGGGCCCTTTCTTCTCGGAGTTCGATTTGGCGGCGTTAGCCTCGGATCTCGACCGCCGGGAACGCCAGATGATGCGACAAGCGGGTGGCGATTTTCTCTCTGGTCCTGACGAGTCTCACAACGTCTCCCTCGACGGTGATTTCAGTATTCAGGTTGCTTCGCATTTGGTCAATATCTATTATTCTTCGTATTTTGTTTTGAAAGACAATCTTTTTCCCCCCTTCTGTGTGTGTGATTACTTCAGCGGAGGAATATGAATTTTCACTCCACCAAAGGTTTTAGCTTGACTTTGTTCTTTTTCTTGTTTCGGTTCTGTTTAAATCTTCTCCCTTTTTTCTTCTGCAGTATAGTTGTTGAATTTTGTGCTTAACTATATTTCCAGGTAATGGGCAGATTTCTGGTAGAGTTGCCATCTTTGCATTTTTCAACCGAATATGAATTAATGGTAACATGAATTGGACATGGTGAAAGTTGAGGTTGTGGGAACAAATAACTGGGTTTTCTGTGCTCCTGGAAATCATTTTTCATTCCCCTTGCTTGAAAGCCAATTCTGAGCGGATTTGGCTATTGGCGTTGAGAAAATAGAACTCAAAGGAAGCTAGAATGTTTCTGGGCCTTGAGTTTAGATAGGTGCGATATTTACTCTGAATTAAGAATCACGTTGATAAAACTCACAAGAGTTCTCTGTTGTTAAGTGCTTGATGATTGTCTCTAAACTTAGCCAAAAGCTCTAGTTCTGAGTATTTCCTCCTAATTTAATCTGGTTAATTGGTTTTTATTCTTTTTTATGTTGTGTCCATTCTGCTTAGCTTTCCTTTTCTAGTTAGAAACCTCATGCAACAGGCTCTTGATCTGATAACTGTTATATTCTTGGAAGTGAATATACACCCCAACCATCGAATTAGTAGTGCAGTATTGAAGGTTTAAGGCAACACTCTACTACGCATTGATACTGGCAGCAATACAGTAAGAAGGGCATGACCTTAATGGTTTTAGACGTTAACCAATAGAAACCCTAGTTTAGGAGCTAATTTAGCAAACCCTGCATTATCAGGGAAGAATACAAAGCCAGCAGCTATTTCATATGCATGTCTAAGACATAAAACTGTTTTTACAAGGATGTGAAATACAATTGCACAGAAGCTAAACCTAGAATATAACCTATGTATGATTTCTGCCGTTAAAATAGAATTACATACTAATTGGCTTCTTTTGGTTCTTTTTACTGATTAATGCGCTACGCACATGCAACTCTAAAGCTCGTGGTTTAGCCAATCTGTTGCACTTAAGTATATGAACTCTCACCTTTTCCTTCCAAGATGCATACTTTCTTTCATGTTTTAACTATTATGACCCTGATTTTGTGGAGTAGGATTATAAATGTTTCGTGGTTGTTCTAAATTGTCTCATATCCTGAGCTTCATTCTTTGGCATCTAGAAGTAGTTAATATGATCTTGGATTGTTTTGTCTTTTAGTGGGTCACTCTCTCTAATCTCATTGGTTGTTGACTAAAAGGTTTAAATTTCTGTATTATGATGTGGCATTTATTTAGTTTGACAAGTATTTTTGAGGCTGGCATTTGTCTGTTTCTGTCTTGCCTTTCTTTCACTTGAATGAGCCTCTTTTAGTGATGGAATCATATTCCCGAAGCTCATCCACCTACTTTGTGATCCCCTCTGAAAGGGTTCTCTGCAATCCCTACTATCAAATCTTGGTAACATTTTTCCCTTCCTTTTGATTTCAAAGGTATATATCTGTGAAATAATCCTACCAATGACTTCCAATGCATGACTGTGGCATATGTCCACATTGCAAAAGGCTTGCTTTTTAATCTTCATTTTTCCTTTTTCAATTTTCATTGATACTACTTACTACGGTCCTTCCATAACTCATTATTTGATTAGAATTATAATTTTCCGTGCAGGTTCTAGAAAAGGCTTTGGAGGTGTGGGATCTGCAGATTATTCCTCTTGACAGCCCAGTTGCTGAACCTGCACAGATTGACCCAGAGTTGGAAAATGCATTCATTTGTCATTTGCAGAATCATTGGTTCTGTATTAGGAAAGTGAATGGAGAATGGTATAATTTTGACAGTCTATATCCAGCACCACAGCACCTTTCAAAATTTTACCTTTCTGCTTATCTGAGCAGCCTGAAAACTTCAGGTTGGAGCATTTTCCTTGTAAGAGGTAATTTTCCTAAGGGGAGTCCCATTGTATCCTCTGAAGCTTCTAATGGATATGGTCAGTGGCTGTCCCCAGAGGATGCAGAGAGAATAACAAAGTCCTGCAACTCTGCTCAGAGAAGATCTTCTGAAACAAGTCAGACTTCTCTGCGGTATGATTCAGGGGAGATATCAATAGATGAAGATGATGAGGATTTGAAAGCTGCAATAGCTGCCAGCTTGATGGATTCTGCATCAACACCAGTCAACCCCCCTGAAGCTGGCATTTCTAAAGATGAAAATAAGAATACCGGTAGAGAAAACATTGAGTGAATATTGTTGTTGAATGTTGATTTCAGGAAAAGAGATGTCTAGAAGATCTGAGTTCTCATAATTATTTGACTTGAAATATGATTATTGTTTTTGGGAGGCATAATCGCAGGTATACATCACTTTTGCTGATGTTTTTTTTTTTTGAGAACCAAGTGTTGTAAAGCTTTTATATAATTATTATATCAATGAAATAATGACCGAGGCATTTCTCGTGAATAACAGAGGACGGAAGATTAGCTTGGCATATACCCTGTTTCTGTTTTTGGCCATCCTGGAACAAGAAGCACGCTGATCACGAAACGGCTACTCTTTCTTCAGAGGCACCCCCTCCCCCAACAGCGGCAAAAAAAAAAAAATTAAGTCACAGAATTCTTTCATTAAGTACTTCTATGAAACCTATTGGCTTCGGATTTGCTGGAAGATTTCTATATAGGAAAATCAAAGTCCAAAACTCTTTATCTTAGTTGAAAGAAATTCTAAAATAAACAGAGCTGCCCACATGACATGAGTAGCTGTCGAGTATTTTGAGTTGAGGAATGTCGTTATCTGCGGTCACCACCCACACCGCCCTTGCCCGTACCCACCGGGTTCCATTCCATTTTCCACCCTTTCTCCTATCCGCTGGACCCCACCCGCGCAAACTTTATTCTAACACAACACGATGTAGAGTTTTGTTTTTCTTCGGGTTGAATAAAAAGCGGTGAAAGCAAGCCATGAGTGTTTTTTAAAGCTTTTAGGCTGGAGGCTGATGACCAGTGACAACTATTACTAACCTTTCACCTTTCTTATTTCATTTCATCCCTTACAACTGCATAAAGGATTAGCAAAATTATTGGATAAGAACTCTGCAAAGCCAAATATGATTGCTGATTCTCATTATAGAGGGCACGTACATAAATTTCTTCCGATCATATCGTAGGTGGTTCTCAACGTTTGACTTTTAAGGGATTCTCTGTTGCTGCTTTTACTGAAATGGGTTCATCGGATCGATTGTTTAACAGGCAGAGAACTGTTCATCAAATTCTTGGTGGTGGGCTTGGTAAGTGCATCCGATTAGATTTTTTGCTTAATCATAATTCTGACTGTGGATTCTTTTGGATTTTGGTTCACCGAAGGAACTTCTCTATATATTGCAAAGTACATGCATTGAAGAAAACATACAGTAGTCATCCACAGATGCTATAGTGCTAATTTGAGTACCTAATAGTGATATTTTGATTCGGACGAGATTGCTCTGTTCAAATGATCCAAGATGAGTTTTTATTGATTTGCAAACGAAGAGTTTTAATTTCTGTGGTTTCCTTTTACAGCTGCGGATGTGATCTTGTGGAGGCGTAAAAATCTGACCTTTGGAATATTAATTATAACATTGGCTGCTTGGGTGGTGTTTGAGAGATCTGGCTATACAGTATTATCATTAGTTTCAAGCGTTTTCTTGCTCCTGTTTTCGATTCTTTTTCTCTGGGCAAAATCAGCTGCTATTCTTAACAGGTAATTTGTCAAACGACTTGAAGAGGATGAATTCTTAATTTCATCTGAGGCTTACTGAAGTATATATAGTCTTGAAGAAACAAAATATATTTTTGTTCAGCATCTATTGTTTAGTGTCTTTCTCGATTGGATTTGATAACCCTAACTCTAGAGTCTACTATTCCAGAAAAGGATTTCAGTGGCATCTTGAATTATAAGACTCCTCGTACAATCAACAGATCCTTACATCAAATAGGTCTGGGTTTCAAGTCACCTATGAGTTACCCCCACTGTATTGCAATCATCACAGAAGATATTGGAAACAATTAACAGAAATTACGTTTAGGTTTTCTTCATTGCTTAATGGGCAGAAATTTTGAACAATGTACCTAAGTATCAGGAGTAACTTTTGTTGGTTAACTAGAGATGTGATGTTATATTTTTGGCTAAGTAAAAACTGTAAATTGTACATTGCTCTGGAGAAGAGCCAAAAGATAGTCCATTTCCTCAATTCATGCCAGATCCTTGCTCTTTGTCTAGGCATCCTCTTGCTTTGCAGTAATATTTAGCTTTTTGTTCCTGCTTTGAAACAGAGCTGCACAAGATGCAAATAGCTATGATCACCCATATCTGTTTCTTTAGTTATTCAACGTAAGACAGAACTGGAGATAATGCAGTGGAAGCCACATTGAATAGGCAAAGAATTTCATTATGCAATTGACTTTCTGCCATACAAGAAAATGGCTCTAGCCTCTAGTTTAGACTTTGACCTGATAATCTGAAGCTTTTGCAACTGACTTACAACTCTCTGAGCTATGCGTCCTATTGCTTCCTGTTAATGACATAATGCATGCTTAGCCATTGAATTAAAACATTATACTCACAACTGTATCAGACAATGCATATTGATTTTGTGCTTTAACTCCTAGATGAATGTTGCATTGTTTTAATTACTTTCTGAATTCCTCAAAATTAGGCCTCCTCCACCTCTACCACATTTGCATATCCCAGAAGAAATGGTGAATGATGTTGTTGCTATAATTGGAAATCACATAAATATGGTGCTCTCTGCATCCGAAGATATAGCACTGGGGAAGGACTCGAAAATGTTCTTCAAGGTGGCTGCATGCCTGCTTCTTGCATGTGCCATTGGTAGCTTGACTGATTTCCTTTCATTGAGCTATATCAGTAAGTCACAATCCTATTTCTTTATTTGAATGCAAAGTGACTAAAACCTCATTATGCTTTCTTTATTTTCTCCAGAAAAAGAATGGTTTGTTCCGCTCCCTCTCCAACAGATTTTGATATAATTTATCTCCTTTTCAATGGCAGGCCTTGTTACTGTTCTTACAGTTCCTGCACTTTATGAGAAGTCTGAACATCACATAGATGAATATGCCTTGATAAGTTACAAGAAACTGAAGACATTTTATAGCCAAGTTGACAGAGTCCGTGTTAGCAGGTTTCGACATTGGATTTTAGAAAAGAAAAAGCTAAGCTGATAATCCCTACTTCTGATGTTCAAACTTATTTTCTTTCCCCCTCTCTTGTCCTGTCTTCTTTTCAATTTTAATAGGTGAAAACAGTTAACTGAGAAGAATTTTCACCTGGATCACACATTGGAAGATGAAATTCTTTTGGCCTTCTTTCATCTGCCTCTTCCATGGATGTTTTCTAGTTCTCCACTGAAGAAGAGCCAGTTGATATGGTACCTCATTTTCCATCAATATTTTTGTGCGATTTGTATGAATATATGTATCCAATGAGAGGAGACACACCTGAACATGAAGAGATGCGTGTTTGCCATATATATATATATATATGTTCTTTTGCTTTGTTTCTCAAAGTAAAGGCGTGACTTATGCCGTATCACTGATCAACTAAACGCACCCACTCCCATTCCTGACTTAATTATTAGGAACTTCTTGCCATAAGATTAAGAACAAAGTGAGTGTACAAGCAATGGGATAGCCGCTGCTTATAAAAAACCAGAAAATAAGATTTCTTGACATCGATTTCTGTCGTAACGGCCGGAATTTAAAAGCAGATATGATGACACCTTGAAAGATTTCACAATGGAGAACAAAAGCATTCAAGAAACGGAACTTTGATTAAAAGAATTGGCCAACCGGACTTGTAAATATAAACCGAGTCAACAACATCCCAAATTGATCAGCGGCAGAGGCCTAACTACTAGATAACCAGGTTACTCGCAAAAAAATAACAGAAACAATAGAAGATCTACGAATCACCACGGCTACTTCCGAAACTTTCACGTTTTTCATTTTGCCAACCAAAGCTGTGTCCATCATTATTCGTCTCATTTGAGTAGAACTTGCCTCGTTTAACCTGTGATATATGTGGAGGAAAAGGAGGGGGTGGTGGAAGAGGCATTGGTTGTGGTGCTAATATACCCTTGCCATCCCGAGGGTCCATTGAGCTACCACCATGAGCATTTTCCAAACCTTTCTTAGCTGGAGAAGCCAGCGGAAGATTTGAAGGTAAAATTCCTGGGCTTCGGCCATAATCTCCTTGGAAAATTGTACCCCTACCTTGAGGATCAGATGTATTCATGAAACCCTCCACTGTCCCTTGACCAGCAGAAGGATCAAAGGATCCAACGACAGGTCCCATATTCCAAGGTCGAGCATAGCTTTCTCCAAAATTTACTCCTCCTGCAGGACCTGGAGTAAATCCCAACAGTGACCCCTGCTCTGGTCCACCTTCTGGAGTTGATTCTGGCCTTTCCATCTCGTAAGGGGCACCATAGAATGGTTGGGCGCCATCAGGTACAAAAGGAGGATAACCAAATTGAGGGGGAGCTACAACTGGAGTCGGATTAATTGGCACTGCAAAATTTGGAGGCTGATTTGGCTGCAAAGGGTATTCTGAAAAAGGAGACTCTGTCACATGTCCTCCTTGCTGCTTGTCTGGAACCTGACCCGATTCTTGCCGCATTGCACTCTGGGAATCAAATGTCTGTTGAGCAAAGCGGTTTTGGGGCCTATCAAATCCTGGGGGTGCATTATGATCTGGTTGTTGCTCCAATGAATGGTTTTGAATTGCCCCAGAAAAAGCTGGCACTACTTTAGGTTGCATGACAGGCCTAGGAGGTGGTTGGTCTCTAGATTGCAGACGGTGAGCTTCTCGATCATGAACATTGGAATTTGAACCAAGAGAAAAGGTTGGTCTGGGTGGGGCTTGAACTGTGGAGTCGGAAGCTGCAGGCTTTCTTGCACTAACAGCTTCAGAATCATTTCCATCTTTCTCTATAGTCGAAGGAAGCAGGTCGGCATGGTTTGCATGAATATGAGACTCAAAGTCAGACTTCTTTAGGAAAGATTTGAGACAGTGAGGAGCTGCACAGATGAAGAGTCCTTCCATCATCTTGATTGTCTGAATCTTCTGAATGCGTTCATCACAACTGTGCAACGAGACAAAATTTTAGTTTTTTTTTGGCTATATCAAGTAGTTAAAATAATGTCTGTTCTCTGAAAGGCTTAAAGGTTATTGAATAATTAATTAGATTCTGAATATAAATATAGATCTATAGGAAAGAGGAATTAAAAAAGGTCATCTACAAACAAAAATAGAAGTAATACAATGAATGCAAGTCTTTATCTTATTCAATTTAGTTTTTTCAACATTGCAGCATGAAATGAATTCAAATATACAACTTACAGGAAGCAAAGAGAATCACTCCTTGCACAATCAAGACAAAATACATGCTCGCAAGGGCTCTGCAATAACGCAAACTTGTATGTGAGTTTTAGAACAAGAACACATGCTCAATCAGATGTGTATGGCACTTATGAAGGTAACAGTGACAGAACATGATTTGAGGGTGATGCAGTCACAAAATGTAATAATGCCATTATGCTTCATTTCTCCAATTACTTTGAAACTGATATACAAACAAAAAACAATCCTCTAATATTCAACCTTTTTTTTTTGGTGTGTATGTGCAAAAAAGGAGCAATCAAGAATCCACCAAAATATTATACTTAAAACAAGCTTAACTATCAACACTAGCTCTGCTTCACCACTAGCTTAACTATCAATGTCATTAATGTTTTCTGCTCACTCCAACAAGAACTTTGAAGCATTTCCAAGCTCAGGAATGAAGAGTAGGCTGGGAAAAGTATAGTCACATGAACACCACACTTACCAACCGACCATAGATGGCTATGGGCAAGTCACAATGAACACAGAAGTGAACTCTTTCACCAAGTTGGCGTCGGGATCTACGTCCAATAATCTTAACAATGGCATTGGCAGTGGGTGAGCCAAGACTCTTTGCTACCGGAAGATCAGCTAAGATAAGATGATCAGGACATGCAACCGTAACAGTCTCTGCAGACAAGGGCTTTGTAGCTCCACCTTCATTGGCTGGCTTGCTAAGCCGGATCTGAAGCATCTTTGCAGAGATTCTCCAAATCTTAAATTTTAAGTGATTAATACAAAATCCAACTTTTTGTCTCCCTGCATGGTCCACTCATTTGAGATAGATTCAGAAATCAGAACACATATCAAACATGAAAGAGAAATTGCAGAAAATTCAATGAAAAAGTAGGGAATACAATCGAAGACCAGTAATGAGATGAAATAAAATAAAATAAAATGAGATAAAAATTACATTAAACTAGCAGGCAAGGGATCCAATAGGAGCTCAAATATTTAATCTAACATGTAGCTATTCAGATTAACGTAATTAAGGCCCGACAGATTATCATTACTTATTGAAACAGAAATTCTACTTACAAAATATAAATAAGATCTCAAAGATTCGATTTAACAAAATTTGGAAAATAAAAAACAAATTTCTTTTCTTTCTTTAAAAAGTTGAATGCAGCTTGCTCAAATTAAAACCATTATCAATACTGCCACAAATAGATAAGATGATTTTCAAAAATCCCCTAAATTAATAAAGCAATTTCATACAAGATAATCATTGAACCCAAAACTGTTGTTCTAAAATAAAAGGCCAAAAATAACATAAAGGATGTATCTACTTCCCGTTTTCACAGGCCCAAAGCCATAAAGAAACAAAAAAAGAAGTGGTAAAATTGAAAATAAAAGAATGCAAGAGAGAATACACCCACATACAACATTTCTGGTACCAACTGCCTAAAGGAACTAGAAATATGTAATTTCAACAATGAGCTTCAGCAGCCTGCTAGGCCAATCAGAAGATAATGGGGACAGGAATCAGAAAAGTACATGTAAGATTAAAATACTTCAGAAACCTAAAATCTCTGAAAAAACCATAGAATCTTCTAGCAAAGTCGAAATTACACAGCATTCAAGATATACATTTTGTCAAACAATGACACAGTTAGGACTTACTCTAATCATCTATGAACTGATGAAGTTGGAAGACCAAAATCCCCTGAATTTCATTCAAGCATAATAACATTTTTGACGGCAGAAATTGGCCATTACACCCAACGTACAAACACAAAATATATGCGACTCTCAACATCCCATATGTACACGGTTAAGTATGAAAAGGCACAGGTTTCACTCGGTATCAAAGACACCAAGGTCATACCGGAAGAATAAAAAAACATCATAAACCCCCTCCAATCCAGAAAAAAATGCAAAATCAACAAATCCATCGGAAGATTTAGATAACACTCCGCAAATTTTATCATTAAGAAAGTTTGATCAAAATCTAATACAACTACAACTTAATACGAGTCACTCGAAAAATTCTAATGCGTGTGGAAAAGAGACCCAGACAAGGAGAAGAGTCTTTTTAACCTTAATTGTCAATTGAGTTTCTGGGAATGTCTTTGCGAAGAGAAATCCTTCTCTCCTTGACCATGAACATGGAAGATTTCGGTTGATCTTCGAACCAATTGCTTCGCCAGATTTTCAGGTTCTCCCTCTTACGCCGCTTTTTGGGGTTTTTAGATTGTCTCGAGCGACTGACGAGAGCAGAGACTTGAAAAATCGGTTACTCCGTTAAATTTTTCGGATCTTCTTTTTGGGTTTCTCAACATGGGATTGAAACTTTCTTGCCCAATACACTACGACCCAACATTAAGCCCAGTTATATTTTTGACACTCGAAAGTCAAACCATCATTTGGATTTATTTTTTATTTTATGGAGTATTTGATACTCGTTTCATCTAAATTACACTTCCATTTTGATTTAATAAAATATTTAAATATATATTTTAACTTTAATAAAAATTATTTTTTATATTAATTTAAATAATGATGAGATATTTAAGTCAATTAATGCAAATTTTTTGAATCAAAGAATTAGTTAATTGAATTTTATATTACAGGTCTATTTATTTTAAAAAATAAAACAATTTAATTCAGCCAAGTGAAGGAATTCAGTGGTTAGTGCTTACTGTATTTAAAGTTAAGCTCCGAATTATTCTTGAGCTAATTTTTTCCAAATAGTTTACTCGGTAATATTCTTTTGTTTAGACTGAGAAAAAAAGGAAAAAATATTCATTGACACAAATATTTTCAAATTATTAACTTATTATACTATTAAAGTGAAACTTGGTACTTTGACCCCAAAGGTTGTTAAGTATCAATGTGATGACCCAGTTATTTATGACATTGACGACTAGCTAAGTATGCAGAGGTATAGCATTTGAATTTATTTTTTATTTTATTTAATTATATTTTTATTTTTGTTAACACATGAATATTTTCACCTATTTTACTCATTAACATAATAAAATTTAGAAATCATGTAAGATTTTTAACCCCTTAACAGTAGGATAATAGAGATTAAATTCGAACAATATAGAGAAAATAGTATTATCATGTGGCATTTTTAAACTGTCACTTTTAAATTAATTTATAATAATTTATGAAGACTAATGAATGAAGGATTTACCAAAGAGAAGTTTCTGAAAATACATTTTGCAACTAAGCCGAATAGGCCACATGCCACACCTCCTAACGCTTTGATAAAAAAATCTCTTGCTTCATAGCAAATATGAGTTAGAAATATGAGTATTTTCCAGAATCTCGAAGGATTACAGAATTTTGATCCCGAACCCTTCTTTCTAATAAAGGGCCGGT
>JAOXNR010000001.1:12177816-12195510 GCA_028571225.1 Parsonsia alboflavescens | reverse complement strand
ATTCAAATTAAGGAGATTTTTAGAAAATAAAACGATTCTGAAGATAACATTGCAAAATTGAACACTAAAAATTCAAAATATATTACAATGTAACACTGAAAATTTATCCACCGGAGTTGGGCAAAATCGCACTTTAGATATACTCTAGCGTTAGAGCTAGACGCTGCCACAGTGGGAAGCTGAGGAAAAACCCTTCTAGTTGCACACTCATGCCCAGAATCTACTGCTTGAGAATCGGTTGTGAGGGAATGTTATCACCCATCCGGTAAGACAAGGGCAAAACCGGGAGTACAGGTGTGGGAGACAGGTTCTGTAGGAGCAGACAGAGGAGTTGTAATGCTTACTAGAGCTTGTCCTGATCTTGCCAGTGGGGAAGGGAAGATAGGATGCAATGCTAAGAGAAGGAAGAAGCGGCACAAGCAGAAAGAGAGAGGGAGAAGCGACGTAGAGGAGAAGCGACAAAGAAGAAGGGAGAAAGAGAGAGGGAGAAGCAACGCAGAGACAGAGAGAAAGAGGGAAGAAGATTAGGGTTAAACTTAATAGTGTATATATATATTAAAAAAAAGAAAAAGAAAAACAAACGGGTCAGGTCAGGACAAGTCAGGCTAAGTCATTTGCCAAACCCAGGCCCTACCTATGCATAAGCCTTCCTTTTGAAATCCATACTTATTTCTATTTTAAAACAAATCAAATAATAACCATCCCAAACTGATCAGACCAATTCGAGTACTCATCGAATCATATCATTTTGTCATACCTACTCGACAATGTTGATTTTGGCTCCCCATTCCCTGATTTGTCCATGTATGGCACTGTTGAGTTTATTACCACTGATTTTGATAGATTTCACCTTTCACCCCAAATCAAATACTCTGATGAACTCGAAGGTCCACCACAATCCATCCCATAACCAACGGGATTCATGTACAATTTTTCAGTACATAAATAAAAAATAAAATAAAAAAAGACCAAATGCAACATATAATTTACTGGTATAATGAAATTGGTATCATAAACTAGCCAGAACCGTATGCATTATCAGCACATCACAAACATGTGCTAAGAACCAGCAACTTTGGTTAGAAATTCATCAATGTAGAAAAGTCCTGATGCAATTTTCGGATATTCAAAACTCAAATGCCACGTTTTTTGTAGGGCTGGAACTTTTATCCAAAAACAGAAACTTCTAATCTTGAAAAAGATATATAACTTGCTACTCTATCCCATAATCCACAAATTTCAAATGGAATCATATGAACAATCCTCACATTAGTGTGGGAATACCAAATAAAAGAAGGGGAAAAACCAAAAATATAATAATAATAAACCTTCAAAATCTTGACTACAACTATGGCTTCCCAGTCCTGAATCTACAAACACTAATCTGTTCAGGCCTGCAACCTGCATTAGGGAAACATATTGATTAGAGGGAAAATTGAAAAAAAGAATGTACGTGGTTTTTTTATCATAAAAATCCAAATCAGATAAGGAACGCACTAATAACCAATGTATGTGGTTATTTAGGACTGCATCATAAAAATCCCTAATTATTCAGTAGCTATAAATAGCACCAGAATTTGTGGAATTCTGTTTTGTCCATATGGTTATTTGAATGATTATCAAACTCATAATGGCCAAAAAATAACGAGAAATGGATGAGAGAAAGAGTTCAAAAGGGCCAATAAGAGTTTGCTACAGACAGATTAAACCAGGTTTTCACTCAAAAGAGCTGTTCAAACTATATTGCTACGACATGCTACAATGTCAGAGTGCAAGCAAATGGCTAACATGTAACCAGAATGATAAATGAAATACAAGTGCCTGACACAGCTGCGGTTCTAAATCACGGTTCAAGCACTAATTCACTCATCAGTCTTTACTTTTCTTTCCGTTTTAGATTGCTAGCTTCAGAGAGGCTCGAAACTCCTTAAAAGGAACAGTTATAGACTAGTGGCTCCAGGAAAAACATAAATTCTGTTCTTAGAAATTAGAAGATATATAATCAAGGAATAGAAAGAATTGCCACCAAAAAATGACTGGAAAGATTTACATCAGCATCCTTCATTGGCTTGAATTCTTAAAAAACCATAGAAATGTTTATAGAAACAAGCAACAAAGAAAATTCTTCTCACCTCAAATGTTACTGGGGTACTTGAACACCCGAACTTTAGCTCCCTGGAATTTAATCAAAAATGAATTCCAACAAGCGCTAGTTTCGCCTCTATAATTCTAGTAATGGTACCAGAGGCAAACTTAATCGAATGACATTAAAATAAATAAATAGATACCATAGACTTAGGAGGCAAGTTAGACTTGAACTTGGCGCGAACTACGCCACTGTTACCATGAGGGCGGGTGACCTTGCCCCAAATGCAGCGGTAGTGAGAACCATTCTTCTGAACTTCGGCCTTGTAAATGTAAGCCATGCGTTTCCCCAAGTACCATGCCACCTCTTCCTTACTGTTCACTCTTTCAATTTGAATTAGAGCATTGTTTGGATACTGGTTCGACTTCGACCTTTTGTACCCAGGACTGATCCCCTGACATACAGTCTACAATCGCAAACAGCAATACCATCAATTCAATTCCTTAGATCACACCATAACAAGTATATATATAGTCATGATTATGCCGAACTGAGAGACAGATACAGACCGGAAGCGTTCGCCTTGCCGGCCCTTCACCATTCTCGTAGCGCTGCTTCAATGCCGAATGAAGACGTTCTTCGGATTCAGTGGCGAAGAGAGAAACAAACCCTAACCTGGGGTCGGTGATAACATTATCAATATGATAACTCAAGCCATGTGTGGAGGACTAACAAAGGTCAAGGCCTCATGGAATGAGCAGCCCAATATTAATTTGGATTATATTTAAGGAGAACATCATCGCTCGGCCCAAATTAATAAAGATATGTGGCACATAATTAGCATGATAGAGTATATTTTCCCCCAAGATTTTCCATATTTCGGGGGAAAATATCCTCTAATATTGTGTTAACCAATAAAAACTTGATAGAGCATGTAGACCCATATAAGGGCCGGGAGTGAGAAGAAATTGTCGTAGACAGCCGTATTTCCTTGTCGATTAAGCCATTAAACAACGAAACTTAAGATTGCTTCGCATGGTGGATTTCTGGGCATTTAAATTCAATTGAAATTGGATGGAATTAGCATATTATTTACAATTACTCACGACTTTCTCGTGCCGTCTTCTTCAACAGTGACCAAGAAATCCAAAAATGGAGCAGCCTTTGTTATCAGCATCAGGTCAGATCACCGATAAAAAAGTTGTCTCTCTTTTTCTTTCGAGTATCCTTTGATTCGATATTGGAAAGTATGTTTCTTACGCTGTCGGATTAACTTTGTTCTTGTAGAGAGGAGTGAATCGGGAGTACAAGGGAGTGAGAGATTGAATTTGACTCCATACGAGTATGTGCGAAGCACAGCTTCGATTTTTCCGACGGCTTCCTTGGCCGGAGCTGAAGTCAGTGTCGATGAAATTCGGTCGGCTTCTCCTATTTCTCAGTCTGAAACCTACCCACCCTCCCTCCACGCCGCTTTGGTCTGCCCTCCTCAGCCCCAACCTTATGGTAACTTCAGCAATCATTTGTCTTCTTCTTGCGTTAATTGCCAAATCATACAAAGAAGTACCTTCCTTTGAGCACTTTTTAGCTTTTCCTGTTATCGTGGAAGGGTGAAATTAGTTGCTTTTTGCTTAATCCCTATTTCGTGCAACTGCCATTTAATTTAGAAAGACTTCTCTTGATGTTTTCTCTTATCTTTATGGATGATTTGGACAAATCTGCTTTTGTTCAGTTGGTTGGTTCCTTTTTCTTTTTTCTGTTTAATCTCATGAGAAACGAACTGCATTTTTACCCATATTGAAATATCTTTGAAGTTAAATCACTAGTTTGTTTATTGCAGCTCAAGACATTGCTTACCAGGGGCAGGGTGGATACCATGGAGATTCAGTGAGGCATGGTGATGAACAAAGGAGGTCAGTGTATCATGCCATCTTGAATCATGTAGCATATTCGAAATGTTCATTCATAAAATAATAACAAAAATTGGAAAAGGAATAAATAGAAATTGAATCCTTGTATTGATTTTGTGACTAGTTAACACAAATGAAAGCCAACTACATATCTTGTGCTTGATGCATTATCCTACTTCATAACCCTAATGGTAGGACTGGATGCTTGCTTCTTAGTCTGCAAGGCTAATTAGAGAGTCATGTGGATATGCCTTCATTTTTCTTTATATTATTAGTTAGTTGAAACATTTTCTTCTTTCCCTTCCCCAGGGTGCCAATACTGACATGAAATATTTTTTTGCTTATCTACAAGAGCTTACTTTATTTGATTACATGTACAGAAGAATATTGGATGAGATAGACATTCGGGAATTACTTCTGGATCATGTTGGCCATCATTTCTGCTGGGGAAGCCGTCCAGCTAGGACCTGGAAAATTCATGCTGTTGAAGACTGCAATGTCTATGTGGGAACCTTGGAAACTTTTACAGAGGAGAGGGACACTATAACTGAGTGGGAACCTTACCTTGGTGGCAAAGTTGATGGAAAGGAGAAGGGGCCTGAACTGGGAATATGGGAATTGGATTTGAGGTCTGAATTTCCTGTTTTATTTGTCCCTTATAAGGAATCTCGAACAAGAGTTCCTCATTCGGAAGTGATTGAAAAGTGCCCAGGTAATGGCATTTCAAATTCTGCTTTTTTCAGTCAATAAGAGTCAATTTATGCAAACATCTTAATATGTTCAACTGATAATCAGTCTCCTAACTGCATCTGTTCCATTTTATGTTTCCTATACGATAAATATAATCTATAAAAAGATGGTCATCTGATTTAAAGCAACTAACCTAAATTTTTTATTGTCAATTCTGCCATAGGTTGCAGTGGGCAGGGAAATACTGCATGTCAAACATGCAATGCTGATCAAGAGCCAGGATTTTACAAAGAGAATCAGATGATGCAGTGTCCTACCTGTCATGGAAGGGGTCTAATTGCTCATAGAGATGGATCTGACACAATGTAAAGCTGAGATTTCTACCTTAAACCTCATTTCTTTTAGAACATCGCTTTGGTTTAGCCCCATGCAATCTCTTATCTTGAAAATGCTTTGTGGTGCAGATGTGTGAACTGTAACGGAAAGGGAAACATTCCTTGTGCGACTTGTGGATCTCGTGGATTAATTAAATGTGAGAAGTGCCAGGGTAGTGGCTCACATCTGATTCGTAAAATTGCTGTCATTAAATGGTAATGTCTCCTGAAATTTTAGAGTTATATTTTCAATGAACAATCTACTATTATTTGCATAAAAGCTGATATAAGCACTTTTTGACAAGCACTACATTGTATTCATATCCGCTTTTTGGATCAGGATATCTTCAAAGCTTCTTTTGAAGAATAATTGATACATGTGAATTCCCTAAAACAAAGATACAAATTTTCTATTTGAAACATATGTGTTCTGTAGTTTTCCTGCTCCAACTGCTTTAAAGGGTTAAAAAGAAAGAGAAGACAAAAAATTCTAGGATGCAGAAGTTCTGATGATTGGTGCTGACCAACCACTCTATTAGCTTCAAGCATGTTGATGGAAACAAGAAGAAAATAGGGAAAGAAATCTTGATGTAAATATAAGAGCATACTACCAAGAAGGTGACAGCCCATCTATCATGTTTCAAAGGATTATTCTAAGCTACATCATCATTTCACTTGACCTGGCATGGTACTGTGTCAATGAAAAAAACGAAAATTGTATTATGCTACAGCATCAGTGGATACCACTGATTTGTTTCTCGGAAAAAATTTATTTTCAGCACCCTGCTATACTTCTGTTGTTCAGCATCTATCAAATTCTGATACTTTTGCACCCTGCTATGCTTCTGTTATTGTGATATCCATCAATGATCTGTTCATGTTTTCCAGGAAAACATTTTCAACTCGAAAAGTGAGTGCAACAAGTGGCGCAGCTTCAGTTCCAGATGGTGTCTTCCACAGAGCAAAAGGGATCCAGTTATGCAATGCCCAGGCTTATCAGTGTACTCCTGCATTTTTTGCAGATTCTGTATTCCTAAACAAGTTCTCTTCCGAAGTAATTGCTGAGAGGGCTTCTATACCTCCCGCTGCAAGACTTGTATGTGAGAGACATATCATCTCTGTCGTCCCTGTGACTCGCGTGACGATGACTAATCATAATCGCTCCTTTAGTTTCTATATCATTGGGGATGGTAAAGAGGTTTATTTAAAGGACTATCCTTCTAGGTTTTGTTGTGGCGTATGCCCATGCTTGGAGTGGTTAAAATTATAGCTTTGCTATTTTCACTTAAATTTGTTTGCCTTTTGCCTTGTGGCTGCTTTTCTGGAGAATTGGGGTGGGTGGTGTGTTATTGTAAAAGTACAATTAGGCATACTGCAGTACACATGTTATATTTCTATTGAGCTAATAAAGAACGGTTGATTTTGTATTCCTTTCCCTGTTTAGTAAGTTGGATTTTTGAAGGTTGTTTTGCTGAACTACTACTGGTTAAAGAGGGAACTACTGTGGCTTCTTATTAGAATATAACCCCATTATGATGTTTTTCCTGCTCGGTAAGTGGGGAAGAAGAACAAGAAATCCAACTGGAAATATGGGTGGTTTTCCTAATTCTTTCTTCTTCTTTTTTAATCAAAATGTAAATGTATATTAAGATTAAAATGAGAAATTGTCAAGACACATCCAGACCAAAAGCTAGAATGGGTTAAAACATAGGAATTGAGAAAAAAAGTTATTACATGAAATCCCAACGAGGGACACTGGGGGATCCTTTCACTTATTAGAAAGGATGAACAGGGATTTTAACATAAAATTAAGGAACAAGGATCCCTCTCCTGAAGGAAGAAGAGCGGTCTGGGAAGGCATGTGTGTGCATGTTTCTAAATTATAGGTTTCTAGATTGCATATCAGACCAAGCACAGTTGGCAGTTGATTTGGTTCCATTAGTTCAATTATAGTAGTATCTGTGTCCCTCGTTCTCGCCTAAAATAAGATCCTCCCGATCAGATCTTGAGAAGACGGCTATGATTCCATCTGTTTGTTTATTCTCATAGCTGTTGATCGACACTTGCCATGAATTCTTTGGATCTCTCAAATTTGAACTACCACAAATTGACTTCATCCGGCCCAGGCCTTCCTAATTCATCTTACTGCCTTGCCTCAACTCATTTCCGTACTGGTTAATTTGGGCACATTTCAGTTTCACACATGTCAAGCTCCTCGCAAATCTTGGTCTTATGATACCGACACTTGCCGACCGTTTGTTTTTTGTTTATTGTTTATTTTGGGCAATCTTTTCGATTTAACAAAGTGAACCAAACAAAGGAAGAATCTCATGATTGCAAGGAGATGATGACTTTGCCAGTCAAGCATTGCTTGCATTTGTTTCCATGGCAACAAAAAAAGGGCCGAACCAGAAGCTTTTCAATTCACCCACCACGAACCAATATTTATGACAATCCCAAAATGGTTTGTGCATAACGGGATTAAATGAATACATTAACATTCCCAATTTTTACACATTTGAACGCATTAAATTTCAATATTTTTCTTATAATATTATTATTGTACACTACTTCTTATGTATTCCTTCTGTCACTATATATAAATTATTATTTTGTCAAAATTAGAATAATTATTCTAACAATAGAGACATGAATAATATAATAAAAAAAAATTAGTAAAATATTCATTAAATTGAAAACAATATTTTAAAATTATCGATGAAAATTCTCGAGAGATTCAGTTTATGGATGGTGGCAATTTGAGGGTTAATATCGGTGTACGTCATAAATCCTAGTCAACCAAATGGAGGCAAAAAAAATGATATAGAATCTGACTTCTGTCGAACTTGACAATGGATGACTAATGCCATAAGCCATGGAGAATTAATGATGCTTCCTATTCATCGAGGAATGCTTGTACTCATGTGTGCGAGAAAGTTAAGAAAGCCATTATCCTTGTACTAAAAATCCGTCCTAGGTGATTAGTAGTTGATCTCAAGCGTGACTATATAAATGTCATACTCCCTGCATTATTATTTACAAATTATTTAAATTCATTATAAATTATTGTCATTAATTTATTAAGTATTTTTTTAATTTTTTTATCATATTTTCCTACTAGTCACTGATGGAAGAGGATATCATATTATAAACAATGATGGAAGAGGATATCCAAAATTAATCTATTAATCGAAGTAGCATAAGTCGTGCTTACCTTGATACCACTGCTGCAATTTGTAAGGAGGGAATATTTTATAGTGGTAAATTAGTCAGAACAAATGTAGCTATTATTTTATGGTTTAACTAATTTAATGTTATAAAATTCATTAAAAAAAAAAGTCGATTTATAAATGAAAGTCAGGGTCCAACAAGAAAACCACCCCTTTAATTCTTTGAAGAGTTCTTATATTACTTCGTGGCAAAAAAAGAATATTTATATATTCTGGTATATTATTGTTCTTTTGTTAGACAAGTAAAAAAAAGGTTTTATTTTTATAAAAAAAAAAAATCTTTTAATTTAAAAAAAGTCAAAATATAAATATAAAGAAATAGTATTATTCTGCAGAATTTAATGACGTCACCTTGAAATTTCTTACTACTTTTGGATATGTATAGGTACCAGGTATATTGTACAATATAGTGTGGTGGAGTAGAGGGTCCGGGGAAGGGGTTTGTTCGTCATCTGTACTATACGCATTGTATTTTTTATTACTTTTTATTTTTAAAAATTTTGTTCCGACAGACACGTAATCCCACTTTGTAGATTCGCCGCGTATCCTTCTGCTACCGGGAATGGAGAAGAACTAGTTTAAGAAAGAAATTCTCATTATAAATGAATAAATTAATAATAATATAGTAGTAAGGGAGGAAGGAAAATGGGCACCCATTTTTGAGCAGCCAATCGTTAATTGACTAGATAGGAAGGCGTGACAGATGTCAGCTGCCAAGTGGAATGAAAAACGTGAATTCAAATGCCAGTTCTCATTGTGTTGCCGGGTTCATTGAATTCGGGCAAGCAGTAGTACAACATTATTTCACATCTATTCCGTTAGAATATCATAATCAACCAAAAGAAATGAAAATTATAGTACTCCCATATATACTATCAACACTAATGCATGGAATCTCATTAAAATTAGATTGAACTTTGTTTTACAACATGCCCAAAAATCAGGAAATTTATCGACTCTCTCTCTTTCAAAAAGAATGTTTAACGGTTCAAGAATTTTTATTAGAATTATAATAATCATAACATTACTCATTTAAGACAAATTTACCCCTCTTTAATATTCTCTTTCTTCTTTTGTTTTCTCTTTCCTTCTCTCTCCTCTCTCTTTTATTTGATTGGTTAGTTTAAAATTGAGATAAGTAGATTACTTAATTGCGTTGGAAAATGTTTAAAGGAAGTTTGACAAAGAAAGAATAAAATAATTAATTCAGTTATACTTTTTTGTCTTGAATTGTGTAAACAACAGTCATTTTGAAACAACATTTTCTTCCTTAAACGACATTCTTTTTTAAACGAATGGAGTATTATATATATTTATTTATTTTATATAGAGATTTTAAAATTAACGAAAACTTAAAAAATTTGAAATTTTGCAATTTCAAGTAACCATCTATTTCTCTGATATTAATGAAAAAGGGTTCAAATCCAATACTTATAATCTTTCATATTTAATAAATATAACTTTTATATTTAACAGATGTAATCTTTTACTTATAATCTTTCATATTTTTCATAGTATTGTTAAACTTTCAAATACATGTCAATAGAAAATAATTATTTTTTATAACTTATGATTAATTTATCATCGCCTAGAAGGATTATGTATTTTATTTGAAAGTAACATGCAATTCTATAAATAGATCAAAATCACATAAATTAAAAATAAAAATAAATACCTATTAACTTTCCTCTTAATTTTTGTATATTTCTAAGAGGGGGAAAAAACACTGTTGCAATATTTTTTCTTTAGAAAATAATAATTTTACACATGTTATATTATTCAAACAAAACTTTAATTCATTTAAATTTTTAAATATTTTAATATTTCTTCCGTCATTAAATATAAGTTATCGGTCATCATTTTACAAAAATTAAGCCAATTTTTTTTTCTACCCCTAAAATGCCTTATAATCATCATCTAAAAGCACATGTATGGTTTTGAACATCTAACAGAAATGAGTAATATATGAAAAACACATTTAAATACCTAATTAATCAATAACAATGACTTAAAATTAATTATAAGAAAAGTTAATAAAAATGACTTATATCATGGATTTAAAAAAACAATTAAATGTCATATTTAACTTTTTAAAATAATCATATTTTTAGTTTAAAATTATTAATGCCTTGCTTAATTTAAGGTTATTTAATCTAAAAGATTAATATCTCACCCATTCATGGTCCTAACATTAAATTATGTTAATTATAAAAATAATTTAATGATGTACTCATTAACTTTTTATTTAAAATCCTAACAAACATTTAATTTTGATCCAAAAACTTTACATATGTGTACTCATATTTTGAATCTTAGTCGAGGAAGAGAAAATTAAGTATGGGCATGAGCTGGAAGTACCGACACAGCTTACGGTTTGGGAAAAGGGAAGGAGGAAGAGAACGCGTGGGGTTCATGAGTTGTCAAAGAAGACTCTCGCACCGCCATTTCGGTACCGTCTTCTTCCAAATTGGAAGCCATACACACACGGAGCGCCAAAAGACATGAGTTTCAATACGGAGAAACTGATTACTGATTGATAGTGGTGGTACTGGTATTATGGTATACACCTTATTATACCATACACACGTTTTCAATCATTGACTCCTCACTTTCCCAGGAATCACGATCGTATCTATCTACTCGACCACCTCCAATTTTTTTTTTTTTTTAATAAAAAATGTCCCTCCACTAAAAATTGGATTTTTAAAACCAATTTTAACAAACGAGTACATAGATATAGATATAGATATAAAAATCTCAATTTGTCGGACAAGATAGGAGACATTTAAATTTATTATTACAAAAAAATTTTTTTAAAAAAATCTACTCTTTTAATATGTAGATATTAAAATCGTGAGATTAATGGGTTTAGTATAAAATTTTAACAATTTGAGAAAAATATAACATCTAATTTAGAATGGAAGAAGTACTCTTTTTATTAGAGAGTTGAATGTTTTTATTTTCATTTTAATTTTTTTCTTTGAGTTGAATATTTCATTTATTGAAATAAATAAATATTTATATAAAATTTCATTAATCGTCTCCCTGATTTAATCAGTTGCATCTATTAACCTAAAATTTTCTAATGTAATTAGTGAGAAAAATAACCTGAAAGTTAAAGGTTACTCTTTTAAAATTAAACATTCAATTCCATACGTTAAGAGAAAGTACTATTTAATTTATATTGTTTTATTTGAAATCTAATCTCTCTTTCAAATTAGGTATCAATGAATTAAAATTTAGTTGGATAGATTAAATAAATATGGTTAATCTCAATCACTTTTGACGGTGGATTTAGACATTTCATTGCAAATCGGTTTGGATCTCGTATTGCATATCTATACATGCAACTCTCCGTTAAATTAATAAAAATTTTACTTTTAACTTTTAATTAATATTTTTTTTAATATATTTTATATATTAAATGTTAAAAAGATTAACTAAACTTTATATAGATATTTAATCTAATGAGGACACGTATAAAATTTTTGAATAATATAAACATACTAATATGTAATAAGAGATAAACTATGGGAGACCCACATAATTTTTGGTAATGGTAAAGGAAGGCGTCACTATTCACTTGCAACACTTGGTTAAATAATACTGTAGTGCCTAACTTTTAATTATTAGGCCGCAACGGTTGAACCCAAACCACCATGCAGTACCATAACCATCGAAAAAAATGGCATGATTAAAATAAAGGCAATCAAATTAACGGACCTAAGAATCGTATACATTTTTTGTTTAATTCAATTCTATTATTTATTTGGTATATGCCACATGGTATTTGGAAAGAGATGGAAAATGAAATGAATTACCTATTCACCCTTTTTTAGTAGAGAATTCCCCACCCTGCTTTTCTAGAGCCGGTGATTAGTAAAGTTTGTGGATATTATTAATTGCTTTAATCTTAATTATTATGATTAAGAAAAAGTAGTTTCTTTGCAAAAGGAAAAAAGAATTATCTTGCGAGAGGGTGACAATGCTGCTCAACCTTCTTGACAAATTTAATGGCCCTAATAATCTAACTTTAATATTTCAAGGGAATATTCAATTTTAATAGACAAGTATACTTGGGCATTTAAAAACCAACCAATTATTCAAATCCACGTACCCAAATCAAATCATGTGAAATATGTATATTTTATATATATACTAGATCCGTATAAATATTGAAGTCACATTCTCCAATACTATTTTGGTACTTCTGTCTAATAAAGGAATTACTAAATTGTTGTCCTATATAATTGTCACATTAATTTATCATTTTCTTTTGCTTTCAGAATAATTAATTGTATTTAAGAATTTTTAAAGGTGTATTTATTTTTCTAACTTACCATTTTATTTATTCAATACACTAAAATATCATGTTAACTTATTTACAATTTTTATGGGGGAGGGATTTTTTCTCTCAAATATACATTTCAAGAAATATTGTTAGATTCTTTTAACTTCAAAAAAGAAAACATTATTTTAATTCATAATTCATGTACAAGAAAAATTCTTGAAGTAACATTATTTTTTATAGAAATTTACGAATCACATTTAAGTATCCATTTTAAAATCCAACAATAAATATAGAATCAAAACCCGCAAATATTTAATTCATACGAAGAGCCATAGAAATCAACCCCGTTTTCCTTTGGGAATTTTTCTGAGTTTCCCATATGGGATGTCATGTCTCATAAGTCATAGTATTGATAGAGAGATAAAAGATCCTAAAAATCCCTATTTTATCATATCATAGGAAGTTCCAAAGTTGCTCTCTTTGCCTTGTCAACTGGGTGAAGAGAGAGAGAGAGAGGGGCGTAACAAACAAAAGTAACGGACGCCCCCTACCATAGCAGCAACCATATATACACATTCGTAACAGAGAAACACACGCAAAAACAAAGCAACGGTTCTCTTCTCAATTTCGGAAAACTTCCAACGCCATCGCTGCAATCTTCTCTATCTCTCTTTTTCCAAGATTTTCTCCCTCTGTTTTGTTCTTTCTTTGACTTATTTTTCTGTCGTTTCACTTCAACTGGCTGGCAACTTCCCCCCCCCCCCCCCCCTGTTTTCTTTCCTTTTGGGTTTTCATTTCATAGAGGGGAATGGCAACCGGAAGCGCCACCACTACCACCACCAATAATCCAGGTAGTGGAAGCCCCCCCACAACCCACCACAGGCGCCGCATTGCAGATTCAATGGCAGACCCTTCTTACGCGTCTGATAGCAATAAATTGTTAGATCACGAACAGATTGGGTTTGATCATTCGACCGTGTATGGTGATGACGACGATGTTGATCAGTGTAATTGTAACGATGGTGGTTATCGACATCGTCAATCCGGGCACCATCCTTTGGTACGTTACTTTTTGGTACGTAAGAGGGTGCCGGAGAGTTGGGTTTTTGGCGTGGAAGGATTCTTTCTGTATTTTTCAGATGTTTTGCATTCTTTGAGATCAAGGAAGAATATGGGGCTGACGTTATTCGGGTTGCTGATGATGTTGGTGGTGGTATCTGTGTTTCTGAAGTTTCTGTTAATGACCAATGGTGGTCAATTAGAAGTTATGACGACTCCAGCGAGGGGGGACAATGGTTACTTTATTATCAAGAATGTTAAAAATGATTGGAACAAAGCTCAGAATGTTATGGCCGAGACGGACCGTGTGTGGAAGAGACAAATGACTGAATTCCCTGTAAGTCTCCAAAGAAATCGAAAATTTCTCCTCTTTTTCTTTCTTCGAGAGTTTGTTCGTCTTTTTTGTTTCTTATTAAAATTTGATTCTCTGATTCATCCATTGGTTTTGATGTTATGAAAATTTCCTCGTCCGAGAATTTGAATTTTGGGAAACTGAAGATTGTTTTTTTTTTTTTCCGACAAAGCAAAGTAGGCAGAATTGGAATTGGGGCAGAATTTTCCAGCGGCGTTGAGTTGTATTCCTTGTGAACGTTCTGTTTCCTTTTTTGACCCAAAGACAAGTTATGGGCGGCAACAAACTATGCGTTGAATGTGGATAGTTGGCTTTGACCAATTCCACTGTAAAGATGGATCATTTGATTCCCGTTATGTTTTCTAGTCCCTGTTAACTGTTCTCTTTTTCACTTTTACCAACTTTAGGGAAGATAAAAACAATCGTTTTTTACCTTTCCCCTGCTTATGAGGTCTGTTAGAATTGGGACAATGTACGCCCAGAAAAAAAAATCATCACAAATTCACCTGCTGCTGCATTTGGTTGAATCCAAGCCAAGTCCCACCTTCTTGATATATGAAATAGGTCTGAGGGGTGAGACAGACGGGATTCCGGTACTCGACACCGTAAATGACGAACTTCTTATCTGGTAGCTTTTACTAACTTCTTATCTTGTGGCAGCCAGGGTAATGGACTAGGATATTAGATTAGTGCGAAAATAGATTAATTCTAGTTGCAGATCTTGTTTTTTTATTTTTTATTTTCTCTCCACTCCAACTAAGGTTTGTAGATTTTCTTTTCCTAAGTAAAGTTGCTGCATTAGAGTTAATGAAAATTGCAAACAAATTTGCAACATTATTACTATATATGTATGTTGGTTTTCTGGAGGAATATTTTCCACATTGCGAAGTGTCACTTACTTTTGGATCAATGGTTTTCAATTGCCCACAAGGATGGTGTTTCAGTTTCCCTTCTGTGAATTGTACAATTAAGAACTTTACAGTTTGTTTTTATTCCTGAGGATTTGTTTCAGTAAATGTGTGTGTGACTGGAGATAGATTCTTGTGTCAGGTCCCAGAAATATGGATGAAACCAAACAGCGATAATTACTATCAATGCATTGGCAGACCGAAGAATAGAACCCGTATGCCCATCTTTTCCTTTTTGATTTAAAGAATCTTCCATTAAACTTTGGATATTCATTAACTTCTTTTCCTCAGGGACACGATCCAGAACAAATGGCTATATACTAGCCCATGCGAATGGTGGGTTAAACCAAATGAGAACAGGGGTGAGTTAATAAATGTAGTTGTCCATCTTAGGTTTGTCATTTCCTATTTCAACTGGAAAAAGTTCCACTTTTTGGGGGGGCTAATGATCAATGTTAACATATTGCAGATCTGTGACATGGTTGCGATAGCAAAAATTATGAATGCCACTCTGGTTCTTCCTTCTCTTGATCATGAATCCTTTTGGACAGACCCTAGGTACTAAATTCTTTTGTATATGTCGATAATCCTTGAGTTTTCCTATGTGAGCTTTTCTTACTGTTCTTCATTCTTTTTTGCAGTGATTTCAAAGATATTTTTGATTGGAAGCACTTTATTGAAGTATTGAGCCATGAAGTTGAGATAGTAGACTCTTTGCCACCTCGTTATGCAGCAATAACTCCCCTTGCAAAAGCACCTGTATCTTGGTCCAAGGTCCGGACACAACCATTAGAATACAAAGAGTTTTACTGCTCTTTCTGTGGACCTAAAACTTTTAAGATGTTTTGCAGGCTAGTTACTACAGAGGAGAAATTCTTGCACTGTTAAAGAAGCATAAGGTCATAATTTTTACTCATACCGATTCACGTCTAGCTAACAATGCCATTCCTCCCTCTATTCAAAGGCTTCGCTGCAGGGCAAACTATGAAGCTCTTAGATACACACCGGGGATTGAGGAGCTAGGGAGGATATTGGTTGATAGACTAAAGGGTGATGATGAACCATATCTAGCACTGCACTTGAGGTAATCATTTGATAACGACTCATCATAAATAATGAAGCCCAAATTCTTCTGCATTGGATTAATAAACTTACTGATAATAAATGCAGGTACGAGAAGGATATGCTTGCATTCACTGGTTGTAGTAACAATCTGACTGCAGAGGAGGCTAAGGAGCTTGAAATAATGAGGTACTCTGTCAAGCACTGGAAAGAAAAAGAGATCGACAGTAAAGAGAAGCGACTCCAGGGGGGTTGCCCCTTGTGTCCAAGGGAGGCAGCTCTCTTTCTCAAGGCCATGGGGTACCCTTCAACTACAAGAATATACATAGTTGCAGGAGAAATTTATGGAAATAACAGCATGGGTGCACTGCGGTCAGAGTACCCAAATATTTACACTCACTCCACTCTTGCAACAAAGGAGGAGTTGGTCAAATTCAAGAATTATCAGAATCGTCTTGCTGCCTTGGATTACATTGTGGCTCTCGAAAGTGAGGTCTTTGTTTACACATATGACGGCAACATGGCAAAGGCAGTTCAGGGGCACAGGAAATTTGAAGGATTCAGGAAGACAATAAACCCTGATAGGTCTGTCACCCTTCTAGTCACATCCAACACTTATTAAAAAGATTCTTCATAGCTAATGATTCTTTAATCTCAATCTCTTTACAGGTTAAATTTTGTTAGATTGGTGGATTCGCTTGATAATGGTGCTATGTCTTGGGAAGAGTTTACCTCTAAGGTCAAGGAATTACATGCCAACAGACTAGGAGGACCATATCGTAGAGAACCAGGAGAACTTCCAAGATTAGAGGAGAATTTCTATGCTAATCCTTATCCTGGTTGTGTTTGCTATCGATCTGAGGAGCAGATAATTGAACAACAACAACAAAGCCACAGGCATGCCCAAAGATCTGGTGGTAGAGTTGCTTCACAAAGATAGCTCTCTCTTGCCAATCAGTTAGTACTTTCAGTATATAGTGTTGGGAAAGATAAGAGTTCTCCTGTAGTGGCTAAAGCAGCTAATTGTGGGAATCAATACAAATGCAGTCCTTGAGATATTAGTTGTTGGCTAAAGAAAGAAGCAACTCTTAAATGGAATACTACATACCATTGCTCCTCGAGTGCTAACATGGCAAGCTACAGGTTCAAGTTCCAGTCCTTCAAATGAAGGTATAAGTGACTGTTTCTTGTTCATTTGAAGTTACAATTTTGTTGTACAAAATGCACAGAAGGGAGGATTCCACACCAGAAAGAGTAGACACAGGTTTTGTAAATGAGGACTGAGGAGTTAGACATTCTTCATTGATTAATTCTTTTCTTCCTTGCAATGGCAATATTGCCTACTAAAGTTGATTGGTTATGTTCTTTTCTTGCTTTGGGATTAATGGCCTCTATCACAGTGGATGTATAAGATGGTCTCTACATTGAAAGAGAAGAAAATATTCTTAGAAATGACCATTGAATATTCTATTTATAGACAATAGTGGAAGTCAAGAAAATATTCACATAAAATGACCATCGATTAGTCTCTCTCTAGACCACGGTAATTTGACTTCAGCGCAATGAATTGTTAAATAAATATTTTTACAAGAGAGATTCTCAATATAACTCCTTAACGGAAGAAAGTCAACAATTCTCCAAATTAACATTCTTTTTTTTTTTTTTTGGCTTATAGAGTACATGACCAAATGTACCTATTCTGTTGCTGATATCCAACAATACCGGTTTTGCAAGA
>JAOXNR010000001.1:12165084-12177716 GCA_028571225.1 Parsonsia alboflavescens | reverse complement strand
TTTTTTTTGGCTTATAGAGTACATGACCAAATGTACCTATTCTGTTGCTGATATCCAACAATACCGGTTTTGCAAGATGCAGAGGAAAAGGAATCAAAGGGAAACAGCATACATATTCTGCTGCTAATACAAACGCAATCATTTTCAGAAGGAAAATTCGGGAGCCAAGTGAACAAAAATTAGGCCACCAAAAACAATTAGAAGCAGCCTACCACGTACAATTTATCTTAAAATTCTAAGGTCTTTTGTGGCATCAATAAAAAATTGCCGTCCTAGATTAGATACATTCAGTGCAGACACTGAAGATTGAACACATTGGAATAAGTGGATTCCTCTTCCACAATCTAAATACCAATAAAATGCAGAACAGCGGATGAATAAACCAAAAACTAGATTGATGAGTGAGTGCTGTTTAACTTTTACCACATAGATGGCACATAAACCTGTTCTTTTAGATTTTGAGTAGCACTTTCAGTGGGAAAGCCCCGAACAGCACCAATAGTCCACTGAGATATAATGCCAGCAGCAATAGCAAAACGAAGCTGCCTTTCCAGAATATCTTGATTTTCAAACATCTGAGGTTCAGTTGTTAACTTTCTCATAATTGCAGCCACAACAGCATCACCAGAGCCTGTTCTATCACAAGTGAATGGTGTTATGAGCACATCCTCAGTGCCAACCACCACCCCATCAAAAGAAGGAGTATAGTAATGAACCCTTAATGTTCCATCTGTTACAAATAAAAACTTCAACCCACTATGCCATAGAGGAGAGATTTCTTCACGAGTATAATGATAATAATCTCTCCTCCTCCTCCTCGTTTGTTCAAAATTCTCAGAATAGTACTGAGGTGTATAATTTCTTCTCCGCTCATAGTATTCTTCATCTAGAAGGAATTCTAGCTCTAGCTTTGAAACTTCAATAATGTCCGCAGCTTCCCAGGCTTTCTTTAGCAATTTTCTAGTCTCATCACGTGATTTCCATAATGGCAGAGGAAGATTTGGATCAAAGAAAATAAGAGATCCAAACTTTTTAGAACATGAAATTGCTCTGAAAAGAGCAGAATGCATTGAAGGGGAGGTTAAAACTTCAGAGTTAAAATGGAATATTCTAGCCTGCAAAGAAAAGAAAAACAAGATGATTAATGAACTAATCTGTCACGGTTACTAGATTATTAATATCCAATACCATGCTGATGAATAAAATTGAGCTGGTGAGGTGAAAATTATATGAACTATATTCCATCAAACAGCTCCTATACTATAATCAATTAAGAGCAGCAATCATGGGCAGAAGGTGGATGTTTTCTGGACAAATTCATGAACAAAGTAAAAAGGGGGAAATAATAGGAAAATGATCTTGGAGCAACATCTGGTGCCTATTGAATGATTTTAGCACATTGGCGAGATAATCTTCTAAAATTTGAAGAGACTAGCAAGGCACAAAAAAGACCTTTACTCTTTTAAAACTAGAATACCTTCATTTAGAATGACATTTTGTGATTATTGATATATGGTAGGAAAGAAAAGATACCCAACGTGCAAAATTTTTTGATGCAACATTTTCGGAAATGAATCTTTTCTAATAGTTTCTGCATGCATATCATATTCAGAGCTTTTAATAGTCCAAATGAATTTTACTAAGACGTCCAATATTTTGTTCTAGTATCAAAAAAAGGCACTCTGTTTATCAGAATTATCCATCATGTCATCGAATCATTCTATTGTTTTAGTATGTGACAGAACAATCTTGCAAGGTAAGTGAGTATCTAAATTGGAACTGATCTCAGTTGCATCTTTTCAAGAATTGGCGATCAAAAAGCGTGCAAGATTAGTTAATCCATACTTCCCTTTCCCTTTTGTTAATAACACTATAATAGTACCTCTTTGAGCACCGAAAGATTCAATTCTGAGACAAGCAACGAATTCTCAGCACATTCTTTCACTGTCTCCGCCTTCATTCTACCATCTTCGAATTTAAGTTTCATATGAGTACAAGCTGTCATAATATTGCTATCCAATTTCACCCCCCTCGTTTGCACCTTCTCGTTATTCATGAGCAAAACCATTTCTTGACCGAAATCATCATTCCCTACTTTCCCCATGAAAGCTGCCCTCCCTCCAAGCCTTACGTGAGAAATAGCCACATTAGAAGGGGGACCACCAGGTGCCCTTACAAACTCCGGCGGATTCCATTGCAGCATCTTCCACTGTGAATACATATCAGGGTGCATCTGCTCCGGTGATACTCTCACCGTGGGCACAAACTCCTTCTGAGCTGCCCCGAAACAGCATACTAAAGGTGGACTATCGTATGGAAAATCCATCCCATCATCATAATCACCAAGCTCCTCATCATCTAATAACTGCTCATTTTGAACACTTAATTCATTACTACCATCCTCTTTCTTCTGGGACTTCCTGGAGCGTTTTGACTTTTTCGTGGTAGGAGAAGAAACAGTGGTTGAAGATGATTTCTTGCGACCCCGCCGAGAGGGCTTTGAGGGTTCCGCAGTGGTGGAGTCATCGGCAGAAGACTTGGGAGGGTGAAAAGTTTCAGGCTTGTAAATGGGACTGAGAACAACAGCTGCAATTCTGAAATGTGAGTTTCGGGGAAGAGATAGAGGATGAAGGTGAAGCGTTGCCATGCCTTTAATGTTAGGGTTTATCCATTTTTTCGCCTGTGCAACCGTTTTGGGTTTTGAATTCCTGTTCGTGTCGGGTTACTGCTTCGTCCATGTGGACATGCATCGGATCCTATCCAAATTTATCCTATCTTAATATGAATAGGAAAAAAAAACTTTAAGAAAAATAGCGAAAAATTATCTCATAATATACATAAACTTTATTTTCATCTATTTATATATATATAATTAATTTATGTATCTTTATTTTTATCCCACTGCTATATCCATGGTGGAATCTAACCATTCTATTTTATGTGAGAGGCATGTACTTATTGTTTAAGGATAAAATAGTTCTTCTAAATCTATTCCTACAAAAAAAAAAAAACTAAAACACATTCTATGAAGTCAATTGGTCAAGATCTCACTTAGAAGAACTATTCCATAAATCCATCTATTTTAGTTTTTTTTTTTTTTTTGTGATAATAGATTTAATAGGACTATTTTATCCTTAAGCAATAAACACATATCTGTTATATGAGACAAAGTAACCTGATTACACCATAAAATGTAGTGGTAGATAGAAATAAAGACACATAAATTAATTAAGTAAATAAATAGATGAAAACAAAGTTTATGAATAGTATGAGATTATGAGTGAATTATAAATAATTGATGTGTATTTTTTGCTATTTTTTGAAAACTTTAACTCCTTTGAACTCACTCTTTGTTTAATTAAAAAAATGCTATGTTAATTGGTTAAAAAATTTTAAAATTATTACAATATGTTTAAAATAAATTAAGTGAATTTTTTTTAATAAAAATTTATTAATGTTAAAACAAGAGATTCTATTATTTTCACATAATAAAAATTTTTTCACCTAAATGAAAAATGATGTTGATTTAACATGAAAATTAAATGAAAATGTTATATTTAGAGAAGCTTTGTTTCTTTTTGGGATTAGAAGTAATCTTAATATCTACTGTCTTTTTTTTTGGAAGAAGGAATGATATTATATTAAACAAGAAGAAATACATTTTACAAAGAATTTGATTTAATCAAAATAAGTTCTCTACCTAAAATGAAATTAACACATGAATCAACTGAGGGAAGGAGAAATTCCTCATCAAACGGACTATAATTTCTTCAAAACCATATGATAACGCTAACCACTTGAAAGAAAATGTTCTAAGTTATATTCTATCCTATTCTTTAATAAGATTTTTGTCAATCCAAAAAATCAAATTCATAAAAAAATTCTCGTTTTGAAGTGAAGGTAATAAGGAAAGCCAAGTACTTTTGATACTTGGACAATAGGAAATTGCTTGTAATATGGATTCTTCTCTAAAGCCACAACGATACGATGACATCAGGGGCTAGCAAGAATATGCCGAGAATAAAGAAAGGCTTTGGTTTTAAGTCTGCAATGCCTCATGAGCCAAGGAAAAATGGAATATCGAAGGGGAGCCTTTGGCAGCCAAATTCTCTGCCAACCAGCCACTGTGATTTAACTTCGTTTGCGGCAGAAGATGAAAGGCATCTTTAGACGTGAAGCAGCCACGTGAAGATCCCATCCATTTCGGTTTATCGGTTGCTCCATCTTCCAAAACAACCAATGCTAATCTGTCACAGATAGTCTCATCAAGATACTCCCGAAGGATATCAAAATTCCAGCCTTTTCCTTCATCAAAGTAATCACAAACTTTATTCTGAATCTCAATTTCTGGAACTAGGGACGGAGCTGACTGAAATATTGGGAAATCCATGAGCCAGCAGTCCTTCCAAAAAGATGTTAAAGTTCCATTCCCCACCATCCATTCCAGATTTCGAGCAAGAAATTGACAGCCAATCACAATACTTTTCCAGGTATGCGAAGCTGGTCTCTTCCACTGAGCTCCCAACCATGTAAGAGGATTACCATATTTAGCAAAAGGAATGTTGGCTATTATGTTCCACCAGCATTCTCCACCCCAACTTAGCAAGCAGGATTTGATTATTTAATTTCAAGGATTTCAATCCCAGACCTCCGGCCATTTTACCCCTACAGATCTATTTCCAATGTACCTGTACCACATGAAGCTTCCATTTGCCAGGACTACCACTCCATAGAAAACCATGACAAATGCTTTCCAGAGAATTAAGGATTTTTGAAGGGAGTTTGGATGTTTGCATGCAATACGCGGGAATAGCACTTACCACAGATTGTATTAAGAGAAATCTAGCAGAAAGCGACAGAGTCTGGCATTTCCAACGGCTCAGCTTTTTCTGGACCTTATGCACCAAGACGTTATTGTAGAAGAGTATATACGGAGGGGAACACCAAGGCATGTTCCCAAGTTATTGGTTAAAGGAGCACCAAAGACGTTGGCCAAAGAATCAGCAAGAGACGAATTGACATTCCGGGACACATACAACTGGGATTTACCATTAGTTCTTTACTTTGAGAATGCCCATTAGTTCTTGTAAATAATAATTTGTGTTAATTCATAGATCCATTTTCCTTAAAAAATATTTAAAAGAAAACCCAATTAAAATAGATTAAAAATACTTTCCTTATGTTAAAAAAGTAAGGAAATAAGGTAGATTTTAATTATTTTTAACTTGAGAAACTGAATAAAAATACATGGAGAATGCAATAGCTATTGCTTGATTCTTACAAAAATACATCTAAATGTAGTAACAGGGGAAAGCCTCATTCTATGGGAATCATTACTTCGTTGGTTCTCAATGGAGGCAATGTCCATGGCGGATTAAACCTGGCCAATTCAAACTCACCACTGACCTTATATCCATCCCTCTCCAAACATTTCTTCAAATTCTCCACTTTCCCCTTCACCACCCCATCACTCGTCACACCGCTGAACCTCATCACCCCAAACTTCCTTTCTCCTTCCTCCCTTATCACCACCCGCTCATCCAAAGGCTTCGGAGCTTCCTCTGCTTTTGTATACTTGGATGGCAGAATGAATTGCATAGTCACCATCTTATCATTACCCTCCCCTTCACCGCCGCCGCTCTTGGTCACCACCGGTGCTGTCATGGCTATCTTCTCAGAACTTTTGGTGATCACGGGGGCCGTCATGGCAATTTTCTCAGGCTTTTCGTTCTGGGGATTCCCCAGTGCGCCTATGTAGTTGGCTAGCAGAGTGAACCCACCATCCTTGTTACCTTTGAATTGGGCCGGATCGTAGGTCACCTCTGCAATTACAGATGGCGGATACTTGCGAATTTCGTAGTCGGCCGTGGATTGAATAACCTCGAACTTGGGCGTCTCTACGGTAATTTTTCCTAGAATCAACCCCATTTTCTGATGAATTTCAGAACTGAATTGGGATAGAAATAAAGAGGGTTCTTGTTGTTGAATTGAGGGCTCTTCTGTAGTTCAATATATGGGCCTCAAATTTATAGGGCTCTACGGGAATGCTGTAGCTAGACACGAGCGAAGATTCTCGATCCTTCCCGGAAGATTAAACGAGGGAAATAGCTTGGGAAAGGGGTTTGAGGAAGCTGCCTGAATGAGATATCAGCCGATTGAACTCTTGGACGCGATAAATTTCTATGAAATTTTGAACTTAGGAACGGTTCACTCGTGAATTCCCTTGAGACGTCAATGACTCAATGTAGTCATATGAATTACTAACATTTTTTTTTTCCTTTTTTGAATTTAAGGCAAAATAAAAAATTAAAAATGAGTGACGGAGATTTGAGGGAAGAAGGAACGGAGGCAAATGTGCCACGATTTTGATTATGGGCTGCGAATGCGAAAGGTGCAAATCATTTCCAAGGAAATTACTGGCACTAGCCTTCATCACTCATCCATTTTTGGGCAATTGTTTGATGTGGGCATCCTTCTCCTATAAACTGAAGATGCAGTGTCGTATAAGAATTTGTCCATGATTTGAGTCATTTTTTTGATACCGATCTTAACCGTCCAAAGTCTTTTTCAAGGAATTTGAATCGAATTAATTTTTCCCTTTTGTTCGTTTGAGTGCTTTACCAAATTAATTGATTTTTTTTTTCTGAAAATATCAAACTAATCTAATAGGATTTTCTATCTAACCACATTTATAGCTTTCATAATTTGAATAGATAATCTCAATTAAGAAAACTTTACTATTTGAATCTACTCCTAAACTAAATGAGTTTTCATCATGAATTGTCCAAACTTTAACTTTGTCAAGGGGGTTTTAACTTTTAAGGAATTCCAACTAGATACAATTTTACCTGATTAATTCCTTAGAGTGCTTCACCAAACCAGATGAGATTTTATATTGGATTGTCTAAACTTTTAACTTTGTGACCAAACACTAACTCATAACTCATATTATCTTAATATTTAGGACAATGCTCTCTTCTATTTGGTATTGAAAAAGTATTTGTTCTCGAGATATTTTGTATCCTAGACTCCATTCAGATTTATGTATCCTTGTCTAGAATTGCGATCTTTGAAGTAATTTCATATTACAGATCCTCTTGAGATAGGTTTTGTAGTAAATTTCCTAATTTTGTTTACGAACAATATTAATTTTGAAGATATTAGTAAGTCAGTTGTCGATATGTCCGAGTGGTTAAGGAGACAGACTTGAAATCTGTTGGGCTTCGCCCGCGCAGGTTCGAACCCTGCTGTCGACGCTTATGTTTTATTTTTTATTCATCTTCTCCTTAAGTCGACAAT
This sequence comes from Parsonsia alboflavescens, assembly GCA_028571225.1. Lineage (NCBI taxonomy): Eukaryota > Viridiplantae > Streptophyta > Magnoliopsida > Gentianales > Apocynaceae > Parsonsia > Parsonsia alboflavescens. Next base: position 12,170,417 of record JAOXNR010000001.1, on the reverse strand, counting down.
GAAACGGTGCCGTACGGTATCCAATATTTAGATTAGGGTTTCACGTCGTCAGTCTATATTTAGGGGTGAAAATCTCCTGATCTTCTCCTTCCTCGCAGACCTTCTCTACGTTTCCTGTCGTCGGCGACGGCTTAGCCCCTTCCAATGCATCACTGACACTTTCTTTATCTTGGGTGTTCTGATTTCCCTTCTTCCAAAATTTTATTTTGATTCTGAATTTGAATTTTTGCTCACTGGACCGATGATGCAATTAAAAAAACTGCGTTATCTATCTGCAACCGTCCAAATGAAGTTGAAGATTCATTTTCTTTCCTGAGGTCCGCGATATTTTGATAAATAAATCTTTTGGTTTTTTTATTTTTTTAAAAAAGTTTTTATCTTTAAGATCTGGGGATGAGCATCCATGATGAGGTTAAGATTCGTTATCCTTGCACTATGATTGTAAGTGAAGAAAATTATGGGGAATTTTAGTCTGAGATGCTATCCATCCTCTCTTGTCTCCTTGATACTGTGTCTAAATTTTTCAATTTTATTTTGAATCCCCCATCACCCTACCTTGAAACAACCATAAACAGTAAATAAATAAATAAAACAAACCAAAAATATTGGATTCTGATGTTAGAAAACCCTCAATCAACAGTAGATAGTGGAATTGATGAGATTCCCAAGATCAAGATGGGAAAAGTATTGAAACTTTTCGGGAACGTCCTCTGGGTTTCATTTGTTCACCATTTACATCCCCGGATCAATGATCCTAATGTTTAATTGCGTTATCTACCTGATATCGTAGTTGAAGAAACTTCTAGCACCTGAGATCCAGTTTTTCCCCTTCCAGTTCGACGGGGCTTCCTATGAGATCCGATAATTTCAAAATGGCAGATTTTGTGATGATTAGGTCATTCCTCGGATCTTCGAATCCTAAGAGACTTTTCCTCCCAGCATTTCGTTCTTCCTTGGTCTCACTGTAGTACTGAGTTCATTGCTATACTGGGATCATTTTTATTGCATTTACTGACACTGATTTTGGTATCATCCCTCTTCGAGAAAACTTAGCCCTATTATAATTAGCAGTACTCCAGTAATGTCTCCCACCAATCATGACTCTGGCTGTGCAATTACAATTATTGAAGGTAAAATAATAGAAAGATGGTATTCGAGAATGATGTCCTCTCTTTTACTATACAGGATATGAGTGAGTTGAACAATTAAACTTTATCACAAAGAAGATTAGTTGGTTCTACAACCCCTCTAATCTTCATTGTTTATGTAGTATTACGTTGTGTAAGCTTAATCATGAATGTTTACCCCTTGAATCCTCATCTAGATCTAGCCTTTTCCTTTACTTCCTCCATTAATGAATCTGCTGAAAGTTGTCACATTGCAGAAAAGCAACCAAATTGCCCATAAAATAAGAGTCCTCCAGGTTTTCAGTACGAGTGGGTGGAAGCATACGAGAGCAATAATGAAAACCCAGAAGACCGTATCATTGCAAAACAGAAACTTTTCAATATCTAAATCTCATATCAAGATTTTCAAACCAAGAAGCTGTGGCAAATATTCTCATTGTTTATTAGAAAAAGCCCTAAATCCAGGATACGAACAAAAGATTAGTAGGTGAAATCCGTGATAACCAGGTAGGCCTACTGCAACTTTAGCTTCTAAGATCAAAAAATTGCAGATAAAGAGTAGAAATTGAAAGCTAATGCATTTACGAAACCTTAAGCTGTATTTTCATGATCACAACATTAGGCAATTGTTTGCAAGACTACATTTAGATGATTGATCAGTAAATTACAGCCACAGTTGTACTGACAACAAAGCTTACAAGAAAAAATTGAGAGAATTTACAGCCAAAATCACCCAAACTAAAGTCATATAAGGGGGAAGAGAGGACAGGAAGCATCAAAATTCTTAATTTTTACCATCTTCGATGGATTTATCTACAGCTTTGGCTTTCTTGTACTGAAGCTCCATAGGTTGCACTGCATAATCTTCGGGCACTACCGGACGCTTACTCCCAAGAATTGTCCATATGAATAGCACAATAAATGCTCCCAGTGCACCACAACCAGTGCCAAAAATCAGAGCAGCAAGAACCCGCAAAGCACAGTCACTTTTCTCATGAGAATTCGGTTCCTTTTTCTTCCCTACGAATCTAGCAGGATCCAATGGCTCCGAATGCATCCAGTAGGACACGGGACGCAGTTTCAGGCTCCATGAGTACACCTTGCATTTCTGAGATGAATTCCCACTCGAAGAACTTAGGCCAACAAACACTTCATTGCCAACCCAGAATTGGGGGAAGTCAAGAGGATAGGAAATCAAAGGATCTAAAGGTCTAATCTCACCGAATCTACTCAACCTAACCTCTAATCTCTTGAAACTTGCTTCATAATCAATCCAAGCTTGTAATTTCTCGCCACTGTTCAGGAGCAAGTTAATTGACGAAACGTTTCTTACTTTAACAGATACAAGACTGTCAACATCGATTCCAACATGATTGCCATTGACATCGCTATACCTGTCATCTTTAAACGAGTCAAATTCAACGGCAATAAACCTGAGTTTTCTCCAAGCCAACAGCCCAAATGAGCCACCGTCAAATTCATTCATAGGATACCCCTTTGAGGCCATCACAAGAGCTAAACCATCCCCTTTTTCCTTTGACATAGAGAACACAAATGTTGTTGCCAGAGACACCAACTTACTAGGATTCCCTTCCACGAATTTAATGGGATTCTTAGAGACCAATCTCCCGGCGCTAGAGACAGCTGAACCAGATATTTCTACAGACTCACCTCCGTTAACAAGCTTAGCATCACCACTCATGGCAAACTGAGACTCAACATTCCTACCGCTACCGAAATTCTCGAAATCAAAAGATGAGTCCGCATTCAGAGTCCTGAAGTACAGAACAAGGAAACATAAAACTAGGAAGTACCTGGAATTTGAAAAGGAGGCCATTATTCTTGATTCGGAGTTAGAGTGAGCCTGAACTTTTTCTGCAGCTGGGAAATTCACAGGGCTTTCTCTGATTAGCTCATTTAGAAAAGAAAATATGGAAGAAAAAAGGCCCGCGAGAAGAGCTAGAACCAGAGAAAATAGCCTGGGAAAACGGGGATAGGAAAGAAAGGGACGGTGGTGCGGGGGAGGAGGCAAGGTGAGTTGCAGATGCAGAGGCGGTGTGGGTACTGTGTTGGGAGTTCTGAGAAAAATTAAATATAAGTTTTACTATTCACTCTCTCTGGCTTCTGCAGCACTCTCTGCTTTCACTTTCTCTAGTGGCTGTGCTGACCGAGGGAATATTTATTTATCACTAGGAGATTCTTTAGGATTATGCCCTTTCACTCTTACAATTTTACTAATAAGTCCTTAGTACGCAAACTTTTTATTTTCCTTCGCTCCGTTATTTGAATGCGAAGGTGAAAGGCATAAATTTTTCGCATCATCCAAAAGGGCAAAAAGTTTTCTTTGAAAAAATTACAATTTTGGATATAATGCATAATACCAAGTCCAATAAAAGAATATTTCCAAATAAAAAGTTAGGATTTTGTAATTTTTAAAGGAAATAAATGAAAGTTTTATTGAGAAGGATTATAATTGTAAAGTTTTCCAAGAATTAATACTTCTTAGTTGTAATTATATTATATAAAAAATATCCTTATTCTCTCTCTTAATGACTATTCTATTTTTTCCCTTTATAATAAATGAATGTAATGTATTGACAATTACATAACAATTTATTTTGTGTGATAAATGAATCCCTCTTTTTTTCATAACACCCATCACATTTTATATCCCTCATTTCGATAACTAATAGTTATACCCTATTTATCCTGATCACGATTCAAATTAGAGATTTTCGATCTCTAATATTATAATTTATTATTAAACTAATAAAAATTAACTATGATTCTTCCTTAAACAATTATATTTTGAAACGGATAGAGCACCATTCAAGAAATATATATGAAACTTAAAAAAAAAGAAAAGTAAAAATACCTACTTCTCCCAATATGTTGATGGGCCATTCCATGCATCTTCCATCCAACAAACTCTAACCAGGAAGAACTTATGATTATAATTTAAATAAACATAAATATATTTTTTAAATTTGAATTTGAATGAAATTATTTTAAAATGTTCTAATATATAAAACAAAAATAGAAAAAAAAGACTATCGTTGGATGTAAATATGTAAGATTGAATATTAAGAGAGAAAAGAATTGCATCAAAATAGCATATATAAAATATTTTAGGGAAAATTTATCACATATTCCCTCTATCATTAGATACAAGTTTCTAACCGTCGGTTTTGTAAAACTTAAAATAAATTTTTTTCTCTCTCTAAAATGTTCTCTAATTACTTTTTTAAAATTTTAAATATCATTTTATGAATATATCATTAAAGGAGTAATAAAAAATAAACATTTAAAAAGTAAGTGAATTAATGATAATAATTTATAATTGATGAAAAAAAATTAATTATATTTAATGAGGGAGAAAGCATGAGATTGTACTGTTCAAATACAGAACCCCCGAAGTACTTACTGCGGGACAGCTGTCTCTAGAGGCTACCCCCGTGTTGGCAATGGACCATTGGCGGGAGCGGGAGAGAGTGCAGAGAGCACACATGTCTTTTCCGCCTAATTTCTGTTTTTTTTTTTTTCTTTTCATTTTCCTAAGGGCACTGCATTAATCTAATAATCTTTGACCAATCTAATGCAACATTAGTGTTAGACTAAGTAAGTATTAATATTAATTAATTAAAAAGCAAAGGCAGGGACAGAAAAGGAAAAGACTCTTCTTTTAAGGGCAGTCCAATGTGATGTCTTTGCGAGATTCACCCCAGTACCTTTTGTTGCTTATCCGACAATACAGACATACTGATACGGACCTTCTGTTCGTGAAATGTGCCCTTATTTGTTTACACTCTCACTTCTCGGTTCAACCTTTAAAATAAATAAATAAATAAATAAAAATAGCCTGCGCATGCCTTTCTTTGATTTTTCTCTAACGGTCTCATGGTAGAATTTTAGATTCTATTTAATTTATATGATACTACTCTTCCCTCAGAATGTTTCGCCATGGAAATGAAACTTGTGGTTACATTCATTTCTAAAAGCCCAAATATTTATTATGCTTTTCTATTACTTTTTTAAATAAATATTATTATAACCATAAATAATAAAAATAAAAAATAAATTAAATATAGAGTAATGTTATGGAATGAATAAGTAAGTCGTAATGGGAATCCAGTTTGATACCTGATGAGTACGTGGAAATCACGGATGAGTTTTATTTTTATTTTATTTAAAATAAATTTAAAAAAA